>NJRQ01000001.1:1043538-1148223 GCA_003063805.1 Aphaenogaster ashmeadi
TTGTTGCATTAACCAAATCTTCAAACAACTAAATGTGTTCAGTTCGTTGAACAAATTTTTTTTTTCCGTGTAGGACGTCAAAACTTTTTGCAGCATTGCCATTATGCTTGAGCGTCCTACATAATTATTTTGGATGGTCCAACATAATTATTTTCAGATCTGTATCTGGCTAAATTTTTAGATATTTCAGCAAAACCGTTCTTTCCGTGTACATAGACATGTATATAAATCAAGTATATTGTTTCTACATCAATGCCATAAATATCCGTAGTAGCAAATTTTATCACATGTAAAAAGCAACATATTTTAACCATTTTTTCTAATTTTATATAAAATATATTTTATTTATTGCTATTCATTCTTAATCAGGCCGATACATTAGCTTGATCTCTCAAGTTCTCAGTACGCTAACGCGGCAATCCGGCTTTTCCTGATTTTCCATGAATGCAACGAGACGGTGAGGCAGACCGCCGTGGCACTTGTGATGCTTATTTCCCAGCCACTCTCGCGAACCGTCTCCCGAAGATTCAATCCAAATGCGCAGCTCCGAGATTCTCCTCGGCTGCTCGTAGGGAATGCCCGCATTCTACGTGTGCACGGGCTCGTTCCAGCATGTGCGACCGCAGCCTTCCGGCAGCTGAAGTAGCACCGTACTCTGCATTTTTATGGGCGCATTACATTATCCGCGCTGCCCGCGACGGTAGAGCGAAGTAAGCACCGAAACTGTCCCCAAAAGATACGTACGTGACGCGCGCGCACGTCGAGCTCAGCATCTTAGGAATCCACCGAAGGCGAACCGAAGGAGTGTCTCGAATCTCTTATTGGAAATTTCGTCGATAACCGATGCTCCATTAAGGTACCACCGCGAAGAACGTGCTCGTGCGCGCGAGTACTTGCGTCCCATGCATAAATTAATGGTGCCCTCATGCTTCCTCACGTCTCGCGGATTCGGTCTTCCCGGATCGCAAGAACGCTGTTGAAGTAACCGACGACGAGGGGGAAGTTCATTCGGGCGCATCGTCAACGAACCGCCTGCTTCGTCTCGAACTGCTGACACGTTTCTTCAGACACGTTACGGCCGAGTGATTAAAGTTCCTTTGACCGAAGAGAGCAACGGGGTCCATCGTACGATAATCTCGGTGTATCCGGGAGCGTTCTCATTTATCGCGAGATGACTGCTGAAGTCTAATAAGGGAGCCGCGCGGTCTTTGCCGTCGCCAGACCCTTGATGAGCTTTAATTTACTCGCGTAGCTTACGGAATATAATAAATGCCGCTTCCCTTCTGGGGGACAGTTAACTGTGCCAGCCAGATCGCATACTGGCGAATAGATGTGCATTCTGCAAACGACAGTCATTATCCTTTCATTTTATGGACCTAATGAGACGGATTCGTTCGCAATACAACTATAGGCGGATATAAAGCAATTTGTTTTACAATCGGGATTACTATCACAGTTTAATCGAGTCCTCGATTCGCCAGACTTTGACCAAGAATACAGGCTGGCTGCTTTTTCTCCACGCAATATATCCCGGACATTATATCCTTTCATTTATATGCACCTAAAGAACTTTGTATACAAGCTTATTTAATATTTTCAGTTATTTCTGCGCTTTCGCGAAATGTTATTGCAATACGACGAACAACTATAGCAATTTTTGTGTGATTTGATCAGTATACATGCATGTACAAACGGATACATTATACGTTTTCCGTGCAAAATACACGCGCAAAATGTATGACAGCGAAGAGCCAAGAGCGGTCATAGAGACTGGTTGATTGCAACGCGATGTTTATCGATCAGCCGGGATACTTGTGAAATAATTGAAATAACATATGTCGGAACGACATATGCACATCTGTCCAGCCTCCGTCTAATACCGTCGATTCATCTTTTAAAATACCCTGCCGACTTAGCTTGGAATTTTTATCGTTTCCTGAGACGCAAGAAAAGCGCAGACGTTAAGATGTATATGAATTCATAGAGCTCGTAATACGTCAGATACAGGCACGTGGATTTATTTATCGATCATTTCATTAAAAGAAAAAGAAAACGCTCCAATCGTTAATGCCCCGTATTTCTTTGGAATAGGGGAGTAAAAAGTTAGCGGTCATGAATATCAGATGAGAAGTTTTTAAGAGATATAGTACGCATAGGTATGCCTTATTGCCGTGCGGCAATAATTTCACCGCGAAGATGTAATTTGAGGCGTTGTGATATCCGGTTAAATCCAAGTCCCTTGTGAATTGCGAAGAATAGGAAAAAAGAAGAAAAGGGATGCGCGATAGAAAAGAGCGAGGTGCGTAAATTCGCTCTCGCATATACGCTCACGGCTTATGGTCATATTTCAAAACATGAGCCATCTCATTGAAAGCCACGTGGGATTTCATGAATATCGTATTAGGCGTGTCGTCCTGTACGTCGTTTTAAAGGCCAACACTTGATTCGAACGCACTATATAGCGAGACATTACGTCAACTCGGGCTTATTTCGGAACCCGAACTTACATTTCCACGGAGAATACGGCGTTGAATGTGGGATAGATCCAGTGAATGTATTCGCGGTTTTGTGTCGAGAAAATCATGCCGTATCCGCTTTATCTTGCCGCGGCTTTCAGTCGATTTTCTTTACGTAGAGCGGCGGGGGGCGGTAACGACCGCGACTATCGAACAGCGCGCCGCACCGTCGCGCCTAAAACCCGTTATAAAAGCCGTGGACCGATTTCATTTTATCGCAGCGTTGTCATCGGCGAATTACCGCGTAAACCGCCTGGACAGTGTTCGAGTGGATATTACGTTGGATCTGCAATAACTGTAAGCGTTTCAGGATTTATATTCGGTCTCGAACCATATTGGACACAGTGTGTGTGTGTGTGTGTGTGCGATTTGCTAAGCCTCTTTGCTACCACGCTGAGCAACGCTGGACCAACTCGTTTTTTTAAATGTTGAGACGTTGCTCTCTCTCTCTCTCTCTCTCTCTCTCTCTGCTTTTATTATAATTGAAGATTATAAATTCAATATATATATATGATATTTTCAATTCCTATATGCAATATGTAATTAATCTTCATTATCATTACTTTGACATCTTTATCAATACCTAATTTCTTCTTGTCCAATTAATTGGTTATAAATGTTATCAACCAAATAAGAACCACGAATAATTTTCTTACAAGATGAACGATAAATCTTTTAATAGCATTTATATATGATACTTTGTAAAAAGTAAACGTAAAAAAATTTTTACATATTTTTGCTGTTACAATTGTGTTCTATCCTTTCTTTAACGAAATATGTACCACAGTAGTTTGTTTCAGTTTATGCTCACAGAGATTTATTTCAACCAGTCACTATAAAACATCCGAGCTATTTGAATGGAATCGATGCTCTGAATAGTCTCTAATCACTACATGTTATGCGCGTTTGTATCGGAAACCGTTTGATGATTGCTAGCTCGAGTCAAAGGCACCTATAGTTACGATCGCGCCCAGAAACGAGCATCGCGAACTGCGAAATTGGTAACCGGGCTCATATTCCGGAGATCGGTCGTTGAATCGCAGCCAGGAATCGGAGGGAGAAACGAGATTCGAGACGACTGGTTTGGATCGTCCACCAGAGCATTTTGCTTTCCTCTATATTTCTACTCTTTCTCGCCTACCGTTTCCTCTCTATCTTTTCTCTATTCCTCCACGTTCACTTCCGCCTCCTCTCACCAACGCATGCACCCTCGTGTCATCCCTTTCGTCGCTTCTGTCCGCCTCCTCGCGGAACGATAAATTTTCTAGACTTAAATCCCGGTCTGTGCGCGACCGCGACCACGACCACAACCACGGCCATCGACCGCTTCCGCTTCTATGGTGCGTATATGTACGTACCGCACGCCGAGCGTGGAAATGCGGCTTGTACCGGCTTCATGCGCCCTTGTTTACCGGTCTGACGACATATTTACGAGGGCTCGGGCCCCTCGATCCAATCTCGATATTCGGTTCAACTCTCTTCGTCACTCTCGACGTACACCTCGCACGTCTATCTCGCATCGCCTCTGCGGGGCGAAACTTATCAGACACTTTCACCGCTTCCTCCTCTCGTGTTCCTCCGCGCGTCTCCCTTTCCTCTTCTTACTTCTTGGTCTTATCTCTCGCGTCGTTTCATCCGCGCCCCGTACGCTGACGTCGCGTCGGAGTAAGCGAATTATTAAGAGCGCACGACACTCCGTGAAGCCATTCATTGTTTTCCACGTAGCTGGATTTATCGTCCTGGCGGGCGTCTCGTTTAAACCACCTCCCTCGTGCCGGCGGCGGACCAGTTTAGGGCGGATCTCTTGGCGTACGCGTTCGTGTACCCGTATTCTGAACGTAAGCACGATACACGTTCCCGAATTAACTCGGTTAAGCGATAATCGATCGGCTATGCTCTCCGGCTTGGCGTTCAAGGTAAGAAGGCTGAAGTAACGAAGACTCAAAGCCACGTCGTTCTGATCACGATATATATCACTATTCACGTTCTGCTAGCTCTTAATATTTTTATAAAAAGGGTATATCTCTACTAAGAGTTACTAAGTTTTAGTAATCTTATGTAGAACGCTTTTCGATTATGTCAGGTAGATTATTCTGTTATCTGATATATTCAGAATTCGAAGCTCTCTCTCTCTCTTTCATTTTAACACGTAATAAAAATATAATCCTTCAAAAAGTTGCAAAATACTATTTGCTGATTAAAATTATATCACACAAGCCTATTGTGTGTTTTAATACCAGATTTATAGTGATCTGTTTAATATATTGCATCTCGCAAAATTCAATATACTATTATTATATCGTATATTTTTAGTAGAAATTAATACATATCAATTTTAATATTCTTATATCCGATTTCGTATTTGTTTGAACAAACGAAAAAGTTACAGCAATCAATGGCAAAGAGAGAAAGAGAAAAAAGGAGATAATAAAAAGAAAGAGACCATAATATCTCATCATCACCGAGTAGAAGAAGAAGTTGGGCAATATCGGAACTTTATTATGACGTCATAAAAGGGGTAGGCTGTATGATCGTCGCCCTCCGTTCGTCATTCGGTTCACGACGCTGGTCACGAACGTATTCGACCCTCTTCAGATTATACGATAGCGAGGGAGTCAACGTGTCACGTGTCGAATTTACGTATGATTCACAACATCAAATCTTCTGGTCGCTTTCAAAATTGTCATGCGGGACAGGATTTTAAGATGTGCAGATTGTTAAAATTACAATTATCTTGCGCTCATGTTTTTCTATCGCGCCTCACTTTCTGCCACAAAGCACCGTGAAATTGGTCGCCGGCATTGCAATCAACATTTTAATCAACCCTCTGTGTCTGTCATATTAATTGTTAATCGAATATATAACATTTAAAATATTGTTAGCAATCAACGTGCTGTGGAACGCAATAACGCGGGTAGACCGGTAAGATTGATACATGATATCGAATGTTCGATATCTCGAGCAAAAATGTCAAACTAGATGATGATTAGAAGATATTACTTTTCTTAATAAATAACAAATAAGGGTTTTCATCCATAATATAATCGTAGATAGAAAATTTATCTAATCGATAAGTATTAATGTCTGCATAAGGATGCAATCGGCCCTCAATTTCTACATAATTCATTGCTGTAATTATGATGCTTCGAACGGCGAAGGCCCGAAATTGACAGCACAATAGACAACACCGGGGACGTTATGAAACAACGGAACCGCGATTCAACGATCAAGTCCACGTCGCTGCTTCCCAAAATTTCAGGTCCGCAATGACAGCACCGGCGGTCGCCATCGATCTGGACACGATCTATTCCTGCACTGGGTATTTCGTCACGGCAAGATGGAGATTGTCGTTAACGATCAAGGAAACCGCATCACGCCGAGCTCGGGCCTACTCACGGAGACGATTGATTGGCAACACAGCAAAGAATTTAACCCATCAATACGATTTTTTAGCTTTCTTGCAGAGATTTGCGTCGATTAGATTTGTCCCCAATTCATGTCTTTTGCGCGAGCCGCATGGGCATACTAATTCGCACGATTAGTTACGTGGCAACAACCGCGGATAAAATTTTAACAGTAACGCCGAAATCAAGCGATTTGGCAAGGTTGCTAGTGAGCGCGCAGTTTACCCAATGTATCCGTGGTTTTTGTTCCTGTTTCTGCTCGCAGCTACGGTATTTCACCATTGTTAGAACAAGGGAAGAAGGGAATCGCCGGAACTACCGGCGAAGTCGGTAATACGCTCGTTTCGGCGCCGCCAAATCGACTCGCTGCTTCGAAATCTACTATCGCTCGTATACGGACTTGGGATACGACTAGTCCGCTAGTAACAGACCGTGTTTATGATGCCGATAATAGCCGCAACCGCTTCCTTTCGGAGTGGTTGTCTTAGCTGGACTCACGTCTGCCTCCAATTAGAGCTACATCTCGACACAATTTAGTCGACCAACGTTACGATGGAACAGTATATTTAATCCTGAAAGAGAGTACAGCGGAAGAAAAGAGAAACGAGATTTTATCTTCGATCTCTATTTAGAATTTGTAAAGTTTTAATTCTTATTTTATAAATGGCGAATAAATTTGTTAAATTTTTTTATTTAACAAAATGCATCTAAGAAGAATGTTTCACTGTAATTATATATATAGAAATTTCTCTGCATTGTTGTACATGTATGCTGCAAAATTCACTTGTTATTAGCGATCTGAATACAGAATGCAAGAAGGACTTAGAAATAAATCATCTCACAGATGACGCTAAAAAATTAATCGGTAGATGCTCCGAGGATCCGACATAGTCCTTCACAGTCGTCAATAACAATAACCAAAAATCCGACTTTAATATAAAGTAAGCGCATTACGTATACAAATAGCGGGGAAAATCCCGTTTTGATATACCTACGTGCTTAATGAAAGAAAGAAGAAAATACTTGTGCCTCGCGTGAAGAACCGGGTCGATCGTACTGACTAAGCACGTTCCTTCCTTCATAAGTTTCATCCTGGTGAATGTTTTTCATCCCCGTACCGCTCCATTAATTACTCGTTGCGTATTATTACAAGGGCGAAGGGAAATCTTTCTTCGCCAAAGAGATCTTCTCGATGGTTTTGACCAAGATGAAGGAAACCGCGGAAGCTTACTTGGGCACGACCATCACGAACGCTATGATCACGGTGCCGGCGTACTTCAACGACTCTCAACGTCAGGCTACGAAGGACGTGGGCACTATCGCCGCTCTGAACGTCCTGAGGATCATTAACAAGCCGACCGTAGCCGCCATCACTTACGGGCTCGACAAAAAGGGTCGCGGTGAAAGGAACGTTCTGATCTTCGATCTCGGCGGCGGTACTTTCGACGTATCGATACTAAACTATCGACGATTATATATTTGAAGTAAGCTTGCGTGCCTAACTTGGACACATCGATAAGGGAACAGTCCACTGCATCTATCTATACATGACAATTTATTGTAGTGGTGTAAAATATTTGCACTGAATAGAATTATTTAATATATTTAAATATAAACTTAATTCCATAACCAGTCTTGTTGACCGTGCAATACTTTTGTCAGATAAACGTTTCCATAGTTCTAATATAGAAACGGTTAAGAGTATACTTCGTAATAATTGTTATCCTTTGAAGATTATTAACCGACAAATCAGTAAAAGAATGTCTGAACTAAAGAATCGTTATGATGATCCTTCGACCAATATAGGCAAAGTAGCTTTTGATGTCCGAAGACACGTCCCTATTCCTTACATTCGAGATTTGAGTGAAAATGTACGTACCACGTTGAACAAGATTGGTTTGGACGTTTTGTATACCATTCCTAAAAAATTAGACACAATTATAAAGAAAGGGAAAGATTTATTGGGGACGGATAAAAATACGGAAGTGGTTTACAAAATCAATTGCAACAATTGTAATGCGTCATATATTGGACAAACCAAAAGATGTTTAGAGACACGAATAAAGGTACACCGTAATGATATTAAAAAGCATGAAAGCAACCACTCAGTGGTAAGCAAACACAGATCATCCTTTGAACATGAATTTAAGTGGTCAACACCGGAAATTTTACACAAAGAAAAACACATAAGAAAACGGGAGATCGTCAAAATGTTTTTTATTAAAAAATATAAAGGTACCATAAATTTGAAAAAAGACGGAAAATTTGAATCCGATTTACGATAGAGTTTATCAAAAGCACATAGACTCCTTTGTCGCTATTATTTGTTTTTCTTATTTATTCTTGGTTTGACAGTGTATTTAATTATTATAGACTGAGCAATTAATTTATCCTTTGCTTCTATAACATCTTGACGTGTCTGAGATGTGTGTTAATTGTGCTAGTTTACTTATGACTTTTATAATTTCAATTTTAATGCACACACAAATGACGCTGCTTTTGCTAAGATATCTTACCTCAATTGACGTTAACATGTTATCTTAACCATTTTAACATAGGTAATTTCTTTCAAGTTTTATTTATTTGTTAATGTATGTAATCTTTATTGGTGAGTTCCTGATTTATGTATTTAATTGTCAATTGCAGACAGTCACTTGAGAAGGGCCTAAATCCCAGGCCGAAACGTTGTGAATTTATTATATTAATAAATTGTGGCCAGTTGGGTCGATCTAAACTAAACAATTCCGTTAATATATTTAATTTCAATAAAATATATACATTAGTAGCACATACAAACTATTTGCATTAAAAAGATTATTAATTTTGACACATAAAACAATAGTCATTTATTTACTTTAGAAATAATTCAGAGAAATTTTGAGTAATTCAAAAGTACTTTTTTTAAAAATAAAAACATTCTAAAAATTTTATTACATCTCATGGATAACATTTGTCAAAGGTTAAAACAACAGCCAGTACTCATCTTGGTGGAGAAAATTTTTATAACCTTCTGGTCACACATTTCGCGCAAGAATTTGTGAGATAATACAAGAAAGATGTGATAAAGAATAAGCGAGCTGTTCGTCGATTGAAAACTGTCGGAGCATGCCAAAAGGATTTTGTTCTTTTTTACGCAAGTCAGCCTTGAAATCAATGCTGGATGACATCGATTTTTATACTTCGATCATAACGCGCCCGTTTCAAGGAATTAAACCAGAATTTCTTTAAAAGCATTCTAGAGCTTGTAGAGAAAGCGCTACATGACGTTGGATAAGGCAAAGATCCATGATATAGTTTTTGTTGGTGGATCAATGAGGATACTACGCATTCAAAAGCTTCTACAAGTTATAGCTAATCGCTTTGCCAACCGAGGCGTGTATTTCAAAGACGTACCACAGTTAAAATAGCTCGCCGTTTAATCAGGCAAATTAACATTTGTTGACTCAATTTCCTGTGATAAAAGCCAAGATAATGCTAAGTGTTTACGTTCGGTGACAAAACACACATTAAAATGCGATTCAATTTCCACGCGCTCCCCTTCTCCGTCTCGACGCAGAGAAAAGTCGTAGGGGTGGCACACGTAGAGAAAACACGAGGGTTGTCCCCAGGTGTTCGTTACGGCATTAATGAGCTAGATGACAAAATCAATAGACACTCCTGCTATTCCCATCGTAACCGTTCAGAAACGAGAGATATTTTCTGTTGATAGCATTCCTTGAGAATTTGACAGAATTTTAGGCCATTTTCTTAGAATTTCTTCAACGACAAGGAATTAAATAAATCTATAACTTGGACGAGGCTGTTGCCTACGGTGGCGCAGTGGTCCAGACTGCCATTTTGTACGGCGATAAGTCTGAGGCCATAGAGGATCTGTTGTTGCTCCTCTCTTGCTTGACATCGAGACGGTGGAGCGTGATGACTGCGCTCATCAAACGCAATACGACGATCCCGACAAAACAAACGCAGACGTTCACCGCGTATTCCGACAATCAGTCGAATGTGCTGATACAAGTTTACGAGGGAAAAAGGGCGATGACCAAAGACAACAACTTTTAGGAAAGTTTGAGCTTTCCACTATTTCGTCGGTATCACGAGGGACACTTCAGATCGAAGTAGGTTTCGCAAAATATGACAAAATTAGATAAAATATAATTTCAAAGGCGATTGAGATACTAAAAAATATAGGAAGCGTAGAAAACGCTCCAGTTGTGTACTAACTTGAATATTTTTATGAGAAGTTATTCTTTTTAATTTGACTCCTAATTTATTGAATTTTCTGTGATAAATATAGGTTTTAATGAGTCAGAGAAAGTGAAATGATATATTAAATATGTATCTCTAATCAGAAAAAATAAATTTTACGTGTAGACACACCGTTATCTGTAGAACTACGTAAAAATTATATGACCAAATTAGATAAAATAGAAGGCACTTCATAATTATGTTACATGAACATCAAACTCGTTTTAATATTTATTTTTGCAAGATTTGTGTGGATTTTGAATCTGCTGTAGTTAATTTCTATTTGAATATTATTAATGGCTAACATGTAAGAATTCGAAGAGTGATAGAATTTTAAACAAAATAAAATAGACAATATATAGCTATATCTCTATATTTAATCGAATGGCACTTCAAATATATATTTAGTCATCTCCATTGGCGTCATATTTTCCTCGAACTTGTTTCGTTTTCTTCGCAAGACTCGTTGCAGCACCTTCTTTACCGCGGTTGACTGCTTTAATGATCACCGATCAGTAATTAAAAGAGAGAGCCTCCAGGGCTCAAACGGCTAATAAACGTTTCTGACGATCGACGTCGAAGATAAGAAAACAATCCTACGAGGCAATAGGCCCCGGAATGGATTGTACCGAGACGCGAGTATTGCAATAAAAAAAAAGGAAGAGAAGGATTCTTGAGCGAGAATGTATAGGTCGGCTCAAAGGATAAGAGCGAAGGCAAAGGGCGATTCTCATGTCCCGAGACTCCTTTTCTGCCCGTTGCCATCGACGCACGAATCGGAAGGGACTCTATTGGAATTGTCCGACCCTTCGGATAAGCATCCGCATGCTAGTCGGGGCACGAACAAAATCGCAAAAGAAAACGAAAGAAATCGAAAGCAAACGGTCGGCCCAGTTGAATAAGGGTGAGGGGGAGGAGTTGAACGAGAAAGGGATGCCGCATTTTTGCCCACGAAATTTATTTTCGCCCCCAGATTACATTCGACATCGATGCCAACGGCATCTTGAATGTCTCCGCGGTAGAAAAATCGACGAACAAGGAGAACAAAATAATGATTACCAATGACAAGGGACGCCTCAGTAGAGAAGACATCGAGCGAATGGTGAACGAAGCGGAAAGATATCACACCGAGGACGAGAAACAAAGGGAAAGGGTCGCGGCTAAGAACAACTTCGAATCATATTGCTTTAACATGAAGAGTACGGTCGAGGAGGAAAAGGTCAAGAAGAAGATACTGGAGGCTGATCGAAAATATATCATCAAGAAGTGTAACGAGATTATCAAGTGGATGGGCGCCAATACTGCAGTGACGAAAGAGGAATTCGAGGCAAAGCTCAAAGAAGTCGAGAAAGTATTCTTGTATTTTTTATTCCATTTCGCATATCTACGGTAATGAATGGTACGACCGAACGAAGGGTAGTGCCAATGTGATCTTATGTATTCTGTTAGACGCCGCTCTCCGCTTTTACTAGAATAAAATTATTTAGATTACGGTAAGAAAAAAACTTTATCGAGATAGTTGAAACATGTATATACATTTAAAAAAATGTATGACTAAATCATTTTTATGACTGATTTTGATAGTCAATATAAAATAATATAGAAAATATCGATTTTATTTAACGTTCTGTAAACAGATTTTATGTAATTGCTATAATTATCTTGAAAACGAAAAAGGAAGAGAAAAAATACGAATATTATTTATATAATAAATAATTAAATGATTTTATATATATTCTTGTGTGGCATTATGATTAAAAATTTGAAAATATGTAAATTTATTTTTAAAAATAATTTGAATATCTTTTTTGAAGATAATTATTTTATTTACATTTCTTTTTCCTATTGTTACGATATCTGGTCGGAATAAGTTGAAAGACACCGTTTTGAAATCGTTTGATGATATTTATCTTTACCTATTACCTACTATCACCAAAGAATATTCTGAAGTTTCTACATTCACCGCTATAGATAATGAAAAAAAACACCGTAAAAATGTTTTAATGCATCATATCATTGTAAATTTAATCATCTTTAAGTATGTAATAAAAAAAGAATTTTATAAAAGCGCCAGTGCTGCATCAGAATTTCTAAAATGCAACAAGCAAACAGCTGCTGGTAACACTAGCGACGGTCCGACCATCGAAGAAGTAGACTTATTAATAGAATTATTCAGAAGAACTATGGAAGTAGAGTATATCATTGAATGATAATATAATAATCTCCGATTTTACGAATTTATTCATTAACGAATATTTCTGATAATGGCTCTATTTTGAAATTATGACTACAATTTAATATCCAATTAAAATTTTATTTACTATTATAGTTATTATAGTTAATATAATTATTATAGTTAAGTCAAAGTTTTGTTCTAACTTTGTGATATAGAAGAAGCTATAAATTAAATTCATAATAAAAGGAAATGTCATAAAATAAATGAGTTTTTATATTTATTAATTTAATTGTTTTGGCTTATTGTTACTTAACCGGGCAGCAAGATTTGTCAAAAGCGCGTTAACATATAATAAATTTTTCAAGCAACACAAACGTAGAATAGCGGTCTTAATGCTACAAGATAGCTCAAAAGTATGGTGAGTTATTATAAAGAAATAGTCATTTCGTTTGAATTTCAACATGTTATTTATTGCAAGCGAGTTTGAGAAATGTAATTATCGTAATGATTTCGTAGTACATTTGTATGGGATAATATTGTCAGATTAACAACGACCTAGCGTTGTTGCTTACAGGTGACACGCGAATGCGTATGTGAATTATTATGTTGCCTTCGCATCACGAAAAATTATATGTGGTAATATGTACACAGCGAGAACGCGTTAAATATTAATGTCTTTAGCTATAGTGATAGCTTACGAATTAATGGAACGTTTCTTCTCGTAAAAAATAGATATCCAGAGCACCATGTTTCGATTAATTTGTTATATACAACAGCTGCGCCTTATCCATGGCGGGAGATGGGGAGTACAGATGATAGTCGCATTCGATGACATGTCGCCGCCGCGTGATGTTTTGCTGTTCGCAAACACATTATAACGGTGGCTGCTACTTTCGATTAACGGCAAGATTGCAGTACCCGCCGCAGCCGATTCGCGAACGTCGAGAAACAAACGAGGAACAGAAACTGACTATTACGCCGCAAAATTTTATGCCCTGTACTCAGTCTTTCTCATGCGCAATCATTATCATCGCGGCCGTCTGGGTCCCGGCTTGTGACACGCTATCTTCGGCGCCGTGCTGTCTGTGATCCGAGTTGTGTATCGTCTGAGATCAAGCGTGTTTGCTTTGCGAACGGGCGTCGCGAAGAGGGTTTGCATTTATAATGCACGCAACTGAACAAAATCGGACATATTTTTTTTGTTTCAGTCATCCTTCTCGTAGAAGTGCGGTTCGGATGGATTCCGTCTCGAGATCCATGAGTCCTCAGTAAGTATTTCATTACCGAGCCCAAAGATTCTCGGAGGTCCACCTTTCAGTGTAATTTCGCTTATAGTCTCTTCTCCGCCCTCGATAGAGTAGCGATGAGCGGGGAGGGAGTATTAATCGGTATAAAAAATGCGTGATTTACAAACAGGGACGTAAAACGGGACAGAGAAAAAAAGAACGAAATGAGAATTTGTCGAAGTGACCGTGGCATAAAATTTCTCGCTGGACCACCACGGAGGCTCGAATACGACGCGTGATCCCGCGGTACTTTCGAGAGTCCTTGGTGTGGTCGTATAGAGTAAATAAGATCACAAGCGTCATAGAGGCCCACGAGGACCCCCGGGGGTTAGAACAATACGTAAAAATAGTATTCGTTGTTTATGTGTACGTGTATGTATGTACGTGTATACATGGATATGTGTATCAGTGTGAACATATGCACTTATAATATATTTATTATTATATACATAAAATGTCGCTTCGGTTGCCTGCATCGTTTAGTTGTTTAGACGCCGCGCAGTTGTTTAGACAAAACGAACTCTCCTTACTCTTATATCACATGTCGTATATAAGAAGGCACCACAAGTAATCTTATTGTTAGATCGAGAATCTATCGACTTGCGTCGCGATCAACGAACTAGGTAACGTGCATTCTCGAATCTTCAGCATTGCTCTGCGTTTCTTTAACAAAGAGCTCTCCAAGCATATGAGAAATTGTTAGCATCTTCGAGCGTCCATTAGTTGCATACGTACGGGCGAATATCGCACCGGATTTATACTGCACGGCGTTACCGACGCACTTCTAAATACAACTCGCGTATGAAAATACACACACACATACACATATATCTATAGAAAATATAGATATATTTAGAAAATATATTAAAATTTTGATTTCATTAATTTTCAAATACGTTCCACGCAAAATAATTATTAGCGTCGATCGGTACACGAAAATAATACATACATATATATATATATGATTTACATATATATGTATCACTAGCCGTATTACTTCTTAAGCAACGTTATTGTTCTCAATCGACCGTTCTCATTTTTCGCTTTCGCACGTTCTGGCTTTCCTTATTCAGGTCTGCGCATTGTTCCTGATATTTATATTTACAAATGCATTTCTGTAATTGATGACATTGTCCTAGCGCGTAGTTATAATTTAAAGAAAGAAATTTGAGAAATAATTTTTATTCATCTTATAGCGTAGCGCCTCATGATTTTCTTTAGCATGTTATACGATATATAAGCGATATACTGTTTTCTCTCTGTGGATTATCGGGGGAACACGACAAAATCGATGCAAGCTTAACAAAGACTAGGCACTTAAGGTTTCGGGATCACACTTGGATCGTGAGGACATCAGGTGTAACCTGTTTTTATTTTATATGCAAAGAAAATTTCACGCATTCAATTTTCACATTACTTCGGTCATGCATTAAGTTACTCAGCATTTTCGCAATGTTATCTAAAAATTATTTTTATCTGTCGCTACGGAATATGGTTTTGATATGTTTTTTAATTAAATTTTCAAAAAATTTCAATTAATTGCAGATAATTCTTAAAGTAATTTAAAAAAGATTGTAAAAAAATAATTTTCGTATTGTTTTAAACAATATATATATTATTGAAAATTAATCCATTTAGGATACAAAATGTACATATTTCTTTCTATATTTATTTCTCTTTTGCGTGTCTCTATAACTTTTCACTCTTATTAACTTATACTTTCGAGTCAACTTAACTCATTATGCGGAACATCATTGTTCACGCCTGAAAATGCACGGTTATTTACGAATCGTTTTCATAATAACTTAGCATGTAAGTCCCTCGTTACGACTAGTCAATTGCCTCTTTCAACGCAGCTAATTGCTCCTCGCCAAGCTTCACCTTGTCCTGTATCTCGCGACCGTCCACTATCAGCTTCGCCTTCATGTTGATGAAATGCTGGTAATCAGCAAATTCCTCTTCATTTAGGTACTTTGCTAGGATCGCCGACATATTCACGCTACGTTTATCGATATTATTCTTCAGGATTTTCGCTTCTTCTAATTGATCCATTAGCTTGTCCCGTTTGCTCTCTAAAATTTTCTGCACAGAATAAAACAAAATTGGTATAAATAAAAACTCATTTTTGTATGTGTGTGTAATTGTAAAAAAATGCGATGCTTAAAAATTTATAATATAAAAAATTAAAAAATATATAAATATTTATAACACACCAATGAGCATTTTGCACGATTATTAAATAATAGAAAAAAAATCGTTACTGCTAATAACTATATATTTGTTTTTAATTGCATCTTTTATACGCAAAAATTTAATTTGGTGTATCACATGATCTATAATTCTTATATTGAATTGCGGTATGCTACATATATCCTGCGTATGATTACTTTTAATTGGCGACGGAAGAGCGTTTGCACCAAGCATGCAAGAAAACAACAAGTTTCATACTTACTCTCTCCGCATGGTCGGCCGGCATTCCATAAAGGGCATTCTCAGCGCGAGCCAACCTGCCGCTGAGGCCGAGAAGAAGGCTCGTAATCTTGCCGACTTCCTCTACGTGATTCCGATACTTGGACGCTTCCGGCGGGCGAGCCACAGCGGAAATGCGAGCGGCGACTCGCGCACCTAGAGCCTCGTTCACCTCACCTTCCTCCCTTACGGCCTCCTGTTCGGCCCTGAGAACCACCAGCTTCCTGTCGAGGCGCATCATCAGCTCCTCCTGAAAAATCATCCATAGTTTTAGAATACACGTATGAGTCGATACGATACTATGGGCACGTCCGTATTTTTTGCTGCGAGATTCGACAGACCAAGAAAACACGGGGATATCTAATAGGCGAGGTAATGATTTGCTATGCGAACAACTAGTTAGGTAACAGTCCAGTCTTAAAGATATATGATAAGTAGAAATTCCAAAGCGCGGTAATTACGTTTTACATAAGACTAGATTGTACTCGGAGAGGCTAGATGAAACGATACTTATTATCGTCTTATCTCCGCGTAATCATTATTATCCCGCCGTCTAAGAGCCCCGCCACCGCATACCGATCAAATTTAGTCGTAGGCAACCGTAAAGTTAATTATAATACATCCTACAAGCGCGTTTAATTATGCTCTGGTTTGTGGAGTAGTACCTTTTTCTGCCTAAGGTCAAGGCTGTTCGTTGGTACAACCGCTGGCGCATCCTCTTGATGTGTTAATCCCTCCGCCGTGACGTCTCGCGAGTATCTCGTCAGGAACCTCGCCTTTCCCTCGGATGTCGTGAAATAAGCCGAAGTGAGGGATAGGGGGCTGGTAGAATCGGCCGACAGTGGCGTGACGGGAGCTGAGGGTATCGTTTCGTGCCTGAAAAGAATTTATTACGATGATTACACCTCCGGTTGGTTAATGCGGAATAAACCGGACCGTTCTTCTCTCTATCTCTCTCGCGGTATTTATGCAGAGATATTCCTATAATTGTCATCATTGCGAGAGGGCAAGGAATTGCGTCAATGAACGTGAGTCACGATTGAATTAATCTCCACGTTTTCGAGGCGAGGCAGGGGAAACAGAATGATTTATGAGTGGATGCAGAGGAATACTTTGTGGCGTAGAATTCGTGTTTTATTTTCGTAATCAACATCCGTGATGAGTAATAAAGTCATACACGTGATATTGAATAGATTCCCAAGTTTATGGGAAACGCTCAATAAGATGTTGGTTCACCGTAATCTATAATCCGACCGTGATTGTTATCGGTTAAACGATAGCACGCGCGATCTTGTACGTCTAGGCGAGTCTATAAAAGAAGAGAAAGTGATAAAGAAAGGAAAGCGAGATGTATCGGACCGCATATTAGTTTAAAAAAAGTTGTTCAATTGTGTGATTTGCTGGGAGTTATATTCGAGATCAGTTAAAAACGAAATATTGTAGTTAAGAAGCGGAAATGGATTCCAACGTAATTATCTTTTTAATCATTATTTGTATGCATACCAGGTACGTTTGTACGAAATTGTCGCGGTTTTACTGCTATTTAAAATTGCTTTCGAAAGTGCCGATTTTTTTCTTCCCGCCGTAAAATATGGTAGAAAGTTCGCGCGTACAGCTAAAACTAATTTAATGTAATACGTCTCTCCCTCACGATTTTCGGCCGACTCTTAAATCGACTCGGCAGAGATTTTACTGCGTCCTTGAGCACACTTCGTTCTCACGTGAAATTTTAATTTACAAGTTGTTACGTAGCCCACGGGTTTTCGATGCCACTTAACGCTTTAGCGTCCGGACGAAACAAAAACGAGAGGTTGTATCTACTTTTCTGGAGGACCCATTTCCATTTCCCGTTCGACTTGTTGCAAGCACGCCGAGCACTTTGCTTGTACGATGCGTCACTTTCAGCCATATGTTGGAGACTGGCAAATAATATGATGCGTAGAGAACAAGCACTGAATAGTGCTTGACAATATCATTTATGGTGGATTACGTAACAGTCTCGATGCTTTGGCACTTTCTCTTTGAGGACGGAGGAAGTATTGTCCGTGAGTGCGCAAGACAGACCGGATTGACGAAAAAGGGAAGAATCGCAGCGTCATAAAAAATAAATAACAATAGACAGTAACCGTGAAATGCATTGGATGCGATAATACGAATATATCGAGAAGCCTAACAATATCTACTATAAATACTGAATACGCGAGATATGAAGCGATGTTCCAATATATTGCGATACGATATTCGTGCGTAAGACATCTGAGTCGACAAAGGAGAAAACGGAAGCAAAGAATAAAAGAGGCAACGTTACAAAGTAAGGAAAAAAACCATCTGCACTTGTTTGTTTGTGCAAGACATTCCTGACTGCTGCTGCTATCGATTTGTTAAATTCCGACGTTTATCATCGTTAAAGAGCAACAATTAGATCCAGACGGCAATGGAAGTTCATTAATGACGTCTGTCGGGAATTTTTCCGTCTACACCCACATAAACGTCGCTCGTCGGATAATAAAGAATCTCTACACGCGTCTGGCTAAACGAGATATTTTCGGATGCCGCGCGTGCCGCCTTCTTTTCGCACGAAATATCGTGTGAACAGCACACACGTACATCTGGCGTCCTTCCAAAAAGATCCACGCGAGTTTATTTTACCTGCAGTAGCGACCACACAGAGTGTGAATGCGCGATCGAAGAAACTTAAATGACAGTCGCAAAACTGAACAAAAGAAACCTCCACTTGTTTATTAAAATTATACAGTGCCTCCTAGACGTACGCGTCGACCAATTAAGTCGAGTAAAGAGAATCGCGAATTTGCACTTGTAATGAACGCCTTCGGATTCCAAAGCATTCGGGTTGATTAATAGCACGTAATCCAATGCTCGCAAGCACGTGAAAACTATCAATTATCGCGTTTGGTCTATATTTATGCTGTCTTATCTGCCTCGCTCGTAACAACAATCTTGCTGACCCTTGCCGATGCAGCCGGATGAAGACAACGCGCGTGATATCGGCGCGGCGTGAGCTGCCTCACAAATACGCCTTAATTAAGTGAACTTCAGCCGAAAAAAAGGAAGAAAGAAGAAAAGAGAATAAGAAGAGCTCACTTTTTATCGTCCACGTCCGCGTCTTCGCTGCAGGAGGCCGTTGACTCTTCCAGGGAGAGCCGTCGCCTTGTTCGTGGCTGCAAGGTCGCCTCCACCCTGAACAGGCCGGAAACGTAGTCGGTGGGTTTCTTGTGCTCCGGCGCTGGAACTGATAAGAAGCAAAAAAAGGGGACATCATCAGGCGTTCTCGGTACGCGCGTTTCCCTCCTCGCACACTTCGTTTCACGCTCCAGGGATCTCCGCGTCCTTATGGAAGCCATAATGCGACAAGGGATTGCATCGAATATCGCGGCGACGGCGGCGACGACATATAATTGAATAAGGCAGTGTCGTGTCGTTGATTAAATTAGCGCTTATTAAAACAGAGGGTCATTGCCCTCGAATGCTTGATTCTGCCGTGTCCCAGATGATAATTGCGCGCGCGCGCTCGCGAGTGTATATACACTATCCGCACATTCGAGCGAGGCTAACATACACGTGTGTGTAAAATAAGCGTGCGACAGCGTAACCGTAACGGCGACTGGATAGATCGTATATATGTCAGCGTTGAATTCTGCGTTAGCAAACGCCATTTAAAAATTGAATAACATATCTAATTGAGTCAATTCCATTGGCGTGTATTAATGGTGACGTGGAGCAAATAATAAAATCACCAGATGAACGATGCTCTTCAAAAGCCATTACTCACGCAATTGAGACAGAGAACGATGAAGATAACGATAAAGAATATACAGCTCACCGAGGATAGGCACCAGCTTGTCGTTGGGGCTGAGTTGACTGGCTAAATCCTTGCTGAGCTCCTCGCATTCGATCTCCTCCGGTAATTTCTTCCTAGATTCCGGAAGCGGCCGCTGAATCTTGCTGACGTAGTCTTGCTCCGTGTCCGACAAGGTATCGGTTTGCGAGGCGGCGTCGCTGGTGGCCGCGTTCACCCGAAGCACGACCTCGGTACGTTGTAATAACGTTAGTCCTTCTATGCCCGGCTGGGGCGATACGCAAAGCGACGATCTCGGCGACGACTTGTCCTCCTCGACCGGCGAATTCCTCGGTGAGGAGGAAGAGGACGCTTTGGAAATGCTTGAGATCGAAGACGTGGATGACCTGCCGCCAGTCCTAAATTTCGAAGACGCGGAAAGTCTTTCGATTCGCGATTCCGTATCGCTCGTTTGACTCAGCCGGCTCGGCGAGTTGGATCTGTTCCAGGAACCTGTATTATCCGTTTGAGTCGGGCTAGAGACTTTTCTGTTGTTGGCATATTCTATCCGAGCTTCGTTCCGCGTGAGAGAGTCGAGAGAACTCTTAGGAGGTGATCTGGACAGCAAAGCTCGAGGCGATACGCGAGCATCTATCGATCTTCCTGAGGAAGAGGTGCTCGAGCAACTTCCCGATCGTCTCGGAACAGCTCCCCGTGGACTTGTAATCTCGACATTATTCGGTGATCTCGGTGGTGAACTTGTCGGTGGTGGTGGCCTGTCGGAGAAGATGGTAGCTTCTATCGAGCTCTGTGTTTCGTGTCTTCTGGCCCAGCCATTATCGTAACTCGTGGCGACTGACGTTGTGGTGCTGATAGAATACGTGGATATTGTGTTATTTGATGTTGATACACCATTCATTCTCTTCTCATTGCGGCGATTTAATAATTCAATATTCTGCGAGGTCATCTCGATCGTAGCGCTTCTCTCGCGGAAGAAGTCATCGCCGGCGATTGGAAGCGGACCACTGATTTCTCGTAGCTGCTTCTAGAAATAAACGTCCGAGATTTGTTAAATTATTTTGCGGAAGTCCAGAAATAATACAATGAATGAAATAAAAGTAAAATATAGTTTAAAGCATATAAACTGAAATGATCGGAGAATGTTAAATTATCAGAATAATGATAGTGAAGTAAATGCCGAAGTAAAGTGCCGAGCACGTTATGCGAGCTCGGCAAGAAATTGAATGTTAGAGAAGCGTAAATTGAATTCGCGCGTCCTTGACATCGCTATATTTACAGGTGCAAAAATAGGTAGACCGTTGAGACGCGAAAAACACGTAAATATCGCTATTACGTGAAGGTAAATATCCGGAGATAATCTCACCTCTCTATTTTGAGGTAGGGGTTCGCAGCTCGCTGCCAATTTCCGACGTTCCCGTTCTAGCTGCCTGTTCCTGTCATTAAGAACTTCCACGCTTTGCGGCGATAGTCTTTCTCTACGCTGCTCATAGTCGTGTCTTTTTTCCGGATGCCTCTTTTCTTGATAATGATGATGATGATGTTGATGCCGGTCCTCGAGGTTGTCGTTGTTGTTGTTTTCATTAGCGCGAGACCTTATGTCGCTAGCCTGGAGCTTTTTGTTGAGATCGTGCGAGAGTTTACTGACCACTTCTGCCGAATGTTGTTGCTGTTGGGAACACCTCTCCTCCAATCGATGATGGAGAGCGTCCACGCTGTGTGACTTGGAGAGATCAGAATGTTGCTGCTGATGATGATTGTTGTGATGGTGATGATGCTGTTGCTGTAATGGATGATGTGGTGTGACACGTAAAAGTACGGGATCGTCATGATCCCTAGGAGGCGGCCAATCGTCCATCCGTGAGGTTGGCGACATAGTTCTTTTGTAGCTGCCCTCGCTATCGGGAGCACCACGCTCTCGTCTGTAAGCCAAGTAGGAAGCCTTAGACTGGCTTCTGAAACATAAAAAACATTTTCACGTAATGCAAGAGGATGCGTGCGCAATCAATGATAATATCATAAATACGTAATTTTAAAAAATAGGCATATCTTATCTGTTTTGATAAGATACTGCATCGAAAAAAAAGACGTGATTATACATTTATCGAATTCTCAAATCTGCCGATATACACAAATTTTTCTAATTCTAATAAATGAATTTTTAGGAAGATTTATTAACATAATTTTCCTATTTATATTTGCTAATTTTTATTTTATCATAATCCAAAATGCGTCGACGCATTTTGTAACAATGGTATCTTTATACTAACTAATTTTCATGCATAGCTGCATCAAGTGGAAACGTATCCAAACGAAGTAAACACGCGTATACATGTCACGTGGATGTTAGACGGTGTCACGTACATTTAAATCTTTTCTAAAATGTTAGATAACGTGATAAATTGAACCGAGTATCAGTAAAGCTATTCATATCATATATTTCCAGAATACTAATTCTTAGATTGAATGAATAATTTCAGATAAAATGTTACATCGATCGCTAACAAAATATGAAATAAGAAGTATTTTAAGCATGCGATTATATAAAATACGATCGTCATTGCAATACAGCAAGTAAATTCCACGACTGTCACGTATCTAACACATTTCCATTATAATGTAATTAACTTAATACAAAGTCTTTTTGTTATATATGTCTTATGATTCAATATTCTTAAACGAAGATAAACGAGTGTAGAGGCCTAACAAACCACGTAAAGAATTTCCAAGAGATATCTGATAAAATCGTTCTATTGTCCGTATGGATTTGCGCAATTATAGCAATGCATCCTCAATGATTAATTGTGCGGTAATGTTGATTAATCGTCGGTCAAAATCATAAATATGACTACATTTGAAACTCAGGCTTGGCGATGAAAACAGTTTAATCGCGACCGGATACGGCTACTATTGTGTTACATGAATTTTAATTCTTCAGCATACCTTTACGGTTCTATTAGTTTCTCACGGGCTTCTGTATCTTTCATAAGAAACCGCAAGAATTCTTACTGGAATACCTTGAAACGGTTGCAATGTTGCGTGGAGGCATAACTATTTCAACAAGGCATCCTCGCGTTAATCATGCGATTTAGTCGTAATGATGCTCTTTACGTAAATATTTAAATGTAATATTATTTATATATCTGTACGTAATTCCAACACTGCTTCAGAATCAACTCGGTCATGGTTTAATACGATTTTCTTCAAGGCGTGACAATGTAACTATAAAATATGGAATAATATGTAATAAAGAATGTGCTCTCTCTCTGTCTCTCTTTTAAGCAAGAGAGAATCTATTTTCCTGTTCTGTCTTGTGTAAGTAGAAGTTATGAGCACGCGAGGCGCAATCTACCCTGACGAGCGTTTCGTTGCTGCTACGGAAGATAGAGATCACCGAAGCGAGACTAACATTCGCGACACTGACATTGCTGCATCGTTCCGACGTTTATCATTTTTGAGCACACGATCGAAGGCCCCCTCGGCTTAATCCGAAGCATGCGCGGTTGTGTGGCACTGATTTTTCTTATTTAATCGGATCACGACATTGAAATGCCGTCACTGTCGCAATATCGTTCTTACATTCATTGTGCCCGAGTTAAGCCCGTCCATATTTATGACAACGTACGTAACACATAATGTCAGATCCCGCCCATAGGCTTACAAAGTCGTGTCACTAGAACGTCGAAATTATTATTCTTAACAGACAGCTTCGGATGTTCTCGATTTGTTGCTATCTCAATCGAAAAAAAACTAAATAGTGGCATAATCTCCTATAATGATCGTGCAATAATCTTTTCTCGGTCGAGTAGATGGAAGGGCGACACTTTAAGATTTGCGGCACGGAGGAACGCTCTGCTTTCATCCTTGAAGAGGACGTGATGGCTTTTGTGCAAATTGCTCCGGCTTAAATTTTATTCTTTCTTATCGCGCATGTCTAAGGGGAACGAAAGTTTTTACCGTAACGAAACGATTAGGAGAGAAAGGCCGAAAGTAAAATTCGTGTCCGAATTCTAATCACGCGGGGAGTCCACCGCAAAATCGTATTCTAGCACATAATCTTGGCGCAATAAAGAAATCATTTCACGAGTACGATAAAACTAATCTGACGTGACATTGCGATTTCAATATTCATGAAATGACATATGTGTGATCTATTATGATTCAAATAATCGCAATTCACAAAGTGTATATTTTTACAACATCGAAATACGACTCGAGCAAAATAGCACTTTATCGATATGTTAACTGCGCAATGTAGTTTTTACAATAGTTATTCATAGAAATTAATATACATTATGTAATTTGATATACCTTCACGTATAAATATGAGCGATTGCACAAGATAACCGTTTAGATAAAAATCGTTATTATAAATTTTCTATTACGATTGTTCGATGCTATAATTTACGGTGATATATACAAATAAATACAAATATTAATGTGCTGTTATTCGCGCGATACCTTTGCGAAATCAATCGAAAAATGTATCTCACCAAGTTGCCTCGCCGGATCGTATATACCCCGCAATTTTAAGCTGTCGGTGGTAATGAGGCTCATTCGTAAAATAAGTAACGATCCTGTCCGACGAAGAGCAATGAGTAGCGCACGCGAACACGGGGCCTTAAAAGTTACATCGAATAACGCCCATATGTAACCGCGTACACGCACCGAACGCCTTTCGAGATACGTGCTTCTCTCTTTTTCGTGGCCGATTGAACACGGAGAGAGATAGTCATCGGTTAAAGGTAAAACGTGCGTACAAACAACGGAAGAAGAAAATAAACGCGCGTCGTGCGTATTGCGAATATTATACTTCGCGACTTTCCCGACAATAAAAATGTACATGTCTCTCCGCCACTCTCTCGAGAGTAAAAATCGGCGTGCTCTTCACGTTTTTATTACCCCTCGCGGTTGTATTCGTGATGTCAATGCACAGCTAGATAAATACGGCCAGCGATTGCATCGGCAAATTTTGCACTGGTGCGTTCGATAGGAATACCTACTATGACGCGAATGACAAAGGTACACTTGCACGCCTAACGATGGCAGAGCCGCGGGACAAGACGTAGGTAATTTATTATGCTAGGATGAGAGAATAATACGTAAGCTGACCAGTAGCCAGTTTACGTACTAGTATATCACGATAATTGATGGCCGGTTGTTGTATTCGCCCTAGCACTCCGCACCATCTCATGTTACGCCCCAACGACTTTATGCACCAGATAAATGGCAAAGTGTCAATACAGTCATTCGAGTGTTCCGAGAGGATTCGATAAGAAACTCCCAGCACGTCTGAATGTTTTAAAAAATAATCTCCCATCTCCAAGTGATATCGTCTAAAAATAGTCATATATTCGCTAAGGTACACCGAAGCGAGATAAGAATTATTTTTCTCTCGATAGTTTGCCATGATTCATAAATAATAGTCTGACTATTTACCCGTATGTTTCATGGACATCACGGTTAAACGAGATTCCGTAACATCGTTCTTCGTTTAGTAATCTCTACAAAAATTTTATCGGATATATGTATATTTATATTCTTCTTTACGGAAATCAATTACACCGCGTGTTGATATACTCACAGAAATATGCGTCAATATTTTATGAAGCCCGATAGGAGTGTTTTCCGTCTGCGATATTGATATGATTCACGCAAGCGTTCAGGTACCTGCAGTGCTATAACATTTATAGATACGTGCGACGACGTGCATACCGCCACTTTAAATAAAATGCTGTACACTTTGTTTGGTATCTCAATTATGCGAATGAATCATGTCGTCGTTTTAATTAAGATCGAGAAACAGGATAAGCGTCTTCCTTTCGGTTTCGTGCATAAAGCTCTGTAATATTCCTAGATTTCTAGGTACACTGCAAATCCAAGCGTGTTATTTTAGCTGAAGTTCTTCTTACATATTTGTTGCCGTTTTAAATCATGTTATTTAACACGATTGAACGTGTTAATTTTTAATTTAATACGCTTAAACGTATTAAATGACGCAATCTAAAACGACAAGAAAGATGTGAAAAGAGCTTCAGTCAAATGTGTCATTTTTAGATGTTTACCCGTGCAGAAATAATACGCTTGGATTTGCAGTGTGTATGCACACGACATCCACATATCACGGTTGCAAACAGAGCATCATGTTCTTTCCTTTGTCTAACAACTTAATTATGCTACGACTAATGTCGTGGCTTTCGTTGATATTAAGAAACAAGACATCGATCCTGCGGAACACAAACAAGTATACACGCTCGTCGTACTATATCGCCTGTAAATATACGCGTCCTCGTTCGATAGACTACACAGCGAACATCGATACGTCGATACGGTTGCATGCTCACTGTCTCGTATTCATTAGGGCAGATCTACGATCGGTAGACACCGATCGGTCGGGAAAGGCGATCGGTCATTACGACACCCCGATAATTAACTCGAGGCCGAGTTCGACTACGCGCACGTATATTTCTGCCCGCCGGTGTACGTGCGCGAATTAACCGCGAGGGAGAAGGAAAAAGGAGGAAACGCTACAAGCTCGTAGCAGTCGTACAATTTACATATTCGGCCGTATTTATACGGCAGCGATAGTTTATTCGCTCGAGCGAATCGTCTCGCGCCCGGCGGAACGAAAGCCAGCCTACCGGCCCGCAAGGGACGTTCGCTAGTTCAAACTAATTTTATAGAACGCGAATTTATATGTCACGACGTCGAAAGATACTTATCGGCGACGATAAATTATAAATTCAGGCATCTGTTCTGATCGTTCGACTTAAACATTGAAATTAGCAACGCACCGGAAGAATCAATCGAAGATTTGATATTATCTGCGTAATTAGACGCCACACTACGTGGCTAAACTCCGATTGCGTTTAACACGTTTAATAATTTTCTTTGTGATTCAGAGATTTGGTAAGGAGAACGTATCTTAAATCATCGGGCAAAAGAAAGCCACGACCTATAAAACCGAAGTGCTAAAAGAACTCCAACGCATGATATTTTTCCGTCGTTGAACAATTCGCTTTCCATAACTGAAAATCGCACGTAGAACAGTATCATTAGACGGTGTGGTATAATCGATCTCACGTGGTCTATTGTTTTCATACGGAATGGTATTGCATACAACGCGGCAGATGTTATGCAAACACATATCGATATCTGTTAGAATGAATCTCGGGCTGCAGCACACCTACGCGCGCGACGTATGTATCCATACGAGCACGTAGCATTAAGCTTATGCTTCTCAAGCTTATGCCAGGTTTCTGAAAGGCGTGGGACACCGATCTGATGATCCATTAAAGAGCGCGAGACACGAAAAGCTAATTAGTCAGCGTGGACGAAATTGTTCCACGCGGAAATGTTTGACTCGGCGCGGCAGTCGACAGACGCGAGAAGTGAAAGCCATCCCGTTCACCATTTACATTTATTTGCAGCACTTCGCGATGATACTTCTCCGTGAATAACATTGCTTTTTTTCTCTTTCACGTCGGGGTACTCCAAACGCGCAATTTTGTTTTTCTGAACTTCCGTGGCGGACGTGACGAAACGGTGACTACGGAAGACACAAGGCTGACGACGCTCTTTTGAAGATGGATAAAAAGACAACGACAACGACATGGTCACTTCTTGTCGTTTTCTGCTATAGCAGAAATGGAACCGCTGAATCTATTATAAGTCCATTAAGCAACGTTTGCAGTAGTAACGGACGCGGCCTAACGCCGTCGTCTGACAACGTGCGTCTTTACCTATTGCAAGAACAAGCGCAATTTGCGTAAATGCGATGAGCGAAATCTCATGTCATTCGGTACGTCGGAGTAACCTTGGCTCACTTGCGATTTCGAAAATCGCTTTGTGACCTTATGAACAGCGTATAAAAGCCAATGAAACATGTATACATTATCCGTATACATTGCTAATTTCTTTCCAATGTTGAGTTCAAAAGTTCGATGAAAAAACAATCAGTTACGTATTTTAAATAATCTTCAACAAAAGATGGAAGGTGTTGGAAGAGCTCTAACGTATATCTTTCTTTGTTAGAAAATTTATTTTCTATCCCTGAAAATATACAATAGCGATATTAAATGATGGACACTTTTTTGGAAATATCACAAGTATAAAATCTGATCTTGACTTTCATCAGATTTGTTCAAATTTCCAGATCTTGGTTTTGCATGGCAAACTACGGTTTTCAACCTCATCTTCGAGGAAACCACTTCTGCGGCCAATGTACCTCCGCCTACTCAACATCGAAGAATGAAGAGTACTGTTATGAGCGGCCGGTAGCTGCCCAACGGATTGCTATAAGCGGGAACGGTCAAGTATCTCACCATTTTCCCATGGTACTTAGCATGCAGCCATTGTAGATGAATCATGATGTAGCCCACGAATTCGAATGCAGTTAAATCCTCCATGAAAAGAAAATTACGTGACCACCGTTGTCTCTTACAATCGAATCGACTCTTTGCGAATAGTGCCAATGACTATTAGCGATAAAATATTTCTAATACAAGTTGTGCGTCTGCGATATTTTAAGATTAAAGTATAAAATAGCTGCAACTGTATGTGCATATGAAAATATTTTTATTTTGTGTATGTTCGCGAAAGAGTACATGCGTGTTGTAATTTCAAGACATAATGACATCTGCCCATGTGCTTCCTGTTGATACAAGATTCTCATAACCTACTGCACGCGCACAATCTAAATGACAGTTGCCCCCATCCCAAACGTCACTTACGAAATCAGAATGCGTAGTATGAGTAACGTGTGAGAGCGTAAACACCACCTTCATGGGTAGACAGGTGCCTGCCCTCGCGAACGGATGAAATTCGGGTCGAGTACTCGATTCCTCAGCCATCCGCGTTTCCTGCCAAGGGAAAACTGGCACTTGTCGGGCAGACAAAACTTTCCTCGCGGTCTAGCAAGGCAAAAAACGTGCTGTCGCGCGAGGTGAGCGCGGAAGAACGCGTAACGACGATCTCGATGCAAATGAAAGCGTCGAAGAGGAGATGAAGCGTCGAAAGAGGTGAGTTACGTCGCCTTTAGAGCACTCTGGTTTTAATTTAATTACAAATGAACATACTGTATAATATTACTAGGAATAGTGTATATGTCATAGAATATATGTGTTACATGATTTATGGACAATTACGTAAAAATCGCATACGAATATTACTGAGATTGGACACAGGAGAATAATTCCGTTTCCGATATAATAAATGGTCAGAAATGACATACTTTACTTAACAGGATGTTTTATAAGAGAGCGGACAACGATCTATATCAAACGACTGTCAGAATGCCACGAGGAATGACACTCGAGTATTCCTCATCAATATTTGTGAACTGTCATGTCCGCAAAGGTATGCCACATTTTCAAGGCTTCGCACGTGGAAGCCGTACTTCGTGTTGGAAACCTGTCGCGTCGTCCCCAAGCTTTTACTCTAGAACGAAATACATATATCCAGGACACTTAAGAATAGGATAAGTAGCATAAGCGTTTAGTAAAATATCTCAAATACAAAGGATCGTGTCTTTATAAACAAAATAATGATTATTTTTATAGAAGTAGAGAGTTCTTACAAGAGTTCTTACAAGAGAAATTGAACTTGGAACTCTCATCGGATTTAAAAAAATTTATTTTTGTCTGAACATGCGACGGACAATTACGAAGCATAATTTTAGGTGTGAAGATTTCACTAGAAGATCTTTTTGATTATCTGGGCCATACGGATGATAATCGTTCGCGACGCGAAGCGAGTAATCGGACCGAGATAGCCGAGATATCTGCGACCGAAATAAGAGTCGAAAGCGAAACGTGACGTTTCGCGCTTCGTTGCGATAAATTTCATGAAGTTAATCGCCCGAACTTTGTACCATCATTTCGTATATACATATTGTTATTTTGATATTTTTTATTGATAAATGCACTTATATATATAGATCAGATAGCAGGGAGAATTGATTGTTCCCAAAATTAAGATCGTATTATATTATTGGCATTATACAAAATAGATATAAATATCTTCGCACGTTGCAACGCCAGAATATCGTGCAATAGTAATAATCAGTTCGTTTACATAATAAATTATGACTCTGCGAAAACACGATGCATTTGTTATACGTTTCCTCGTTTCGTCTCACAGACAATTCTCATGGTGAAAGTAATTTGTAACGGTAGCATCTCATGCCACATAATTAAACAGCACGAGATTGTTTTGATTTCCATTAAGATTATAATATCAGGAGTTGCTGCACGCGCGCGTGATGAAACATCGATGCTCGAAAACGTCATCGTAATATTTCCGAATATTTCCGAGGTTTCGGTAGAATCGTATGTCGACAAGTGGTGATAAGCACATTTTGCTCAACTTTAGCCGCTTTTGTTCCCGCGGAAAATCGCACGATGATACAAAACGTCGGTGGCGTGGGAAGAGAGGGTCGCTTATCGGTTTATCATGCCCGCATGGCAGCGCTAACGCAACGTTATCGCGCATACGTATGTTCGCATGGATAATATATTCCCTGATGCGCTCGACTATTCGCCATCACAGAGCTCCGTTCACCTGTTTGCTGATTCATAAAAAATTTAATGAAAGCCGCGATTTTGATTAATGTCCGCGCGAAATCAGGTTTCGACACTTTCTTCGAGTGTTTTCTAGTTGCGGATCACCTCGACGTTAAGCGAGTTGTATACTTATACGGAGTATTTAATCTTTCATTATCAAAAGACGAGTTTTCTATCGAAAGTTTTCTATCCTTATCTATTATATATATAGAAGCTATAATTTCTGACACTAAATAATTACATAAAAGAATTATCGAATTCTTAGAAAAAAATATATAATACGTAGAAATTACTTATTATAAAAGGGAATGATAATATACATTTTTACATAAAATTTCTATGTTATCGATAATTATCAGATAATAGCACTAATGATCTAAATATATTTGTCCTTACAAAATATTTTATAGACTAATTAATCTTGTTTTGTACAACGGAAAAGTAATTAATTAAGCCGCTGTAATAAAAACAGTCTGATTAACGAGGCGATACATGTAACGTGGAAATAAAGCGCGCAATTGCCTAGAATTATTGTCGTTATAGCGTCAAATGTTGCGTGACAAACGGCATAGACAAATAAATTTGTTAGTCACTTTACATAATTTTACGTCCTTGGAAAATAAACCGTGACGTGGTTATGTGAAAAAAGGTTTTACGAGCAAAGAATCTGCACAATATAGAAACACGTCAACCTACTTTCACACTTCGCAACGGGCTGCACTCGGAATGGCAATTTAAAAGCGCTTGTGTAGTGAAGCTCGACTCGGTTACGCTGCTCGTTACTTGAACTCCTTGTGCTAATCGCAGTAGGTTAATCTTGAAAAGAACGGAAGAAGCGTTTAGAATAAAACGCGATTAGAATAATACGTGGGAAAACTATGAAAAATGGACGTTACGCTTACAACAGATGAAGAATTAGGAGGATAATTTATAAACTCGTTGCAGTAAGTAAAAAAGAAGAAGATATAAAGAATTGAGGAACAAAAAGAAACACGTGAGACAAGTGGCGGATGAAGGAAGAGTTCGGACGCGTTATGCGAGAGAGAGAGAGAATAGTATATGTAAATTAAATTTATCCATGTAGATTTTTACCGATGAATATCTTTTGATATATGTATATGGGCAAAATATTTCTGCAGGAAATCTTACGACATTTTTTTATGGGATATCTTGCTTCGATGACGTGATTCTATGCGTATCAGTCGATAACCCGATATAGCAAGCAATCAAACGTGTAGTTACTATCGAAGAAGATATTATGCGCAAAGACGATGTAATGATGACCCTCTCGAAATTAATAGCATAACTGTATGCTCAAACTATGATTTGTATCCATGTACAAGTTACTCGCTCTCGAAGCCGGTAAACACAGGGATGACGTTCGATACTCTTGCTGAACAAGGTGCGAACGACCGTGAAGAGGTAGCTCTCCAACTTGCGCTACGTGCGCTGTTTAAATAATGCCATTTAGTGATTCACGCTGTTCGGTTCTCACCAACCGGTTCGTCAAACGTCAATGACGGGCTTAAAAACGTCAATTAATATGTAATCAATTCCTTAAATGGCGAACGATGCATTACCTTATAAATCGCGTACGACGCCAAACATTTTCTCACGGGAGGCTTCTTGTTTTAGGCAACATTGATTTAATCATGCCGCAAACGGCAATGTATTGTAAGCAAGTGAATGACGACATAAAGAATCATGATTTCATTTACAATCGTCGCGGTGTCTCTGCGATTGTTTGCACTTTAAAAAAATTTACAAAATAATGAGTCACTCAACATCATGCTAAGGTCGCGAGCTGGGATTAAACATTTCATTTTCAGAATTAATGTAAAAGATAAGTTGAAATTGCCTGCATTTAAAAAATGCAATTAGAACTGTTGTTGAATGAATCGCTTGTTTTAGTTTAATGACAGCTGCTTAATTGTAAATTAAATTACAGAAAATGTGTGCACAGTTTGCAAATTGTATGATAAAAATAACTTCGCTTCAAAAAGAAACTCTTGCGGACGTATATATATATATATAATTAATTTTTACATATATATTGTCCCTGTTAATTATTATGTTTTCGGAGTTAGATCCTATAATCGACCAAACAAAATTAAATCAATCACTCTCATAAAATGTATGCTGTCGTAAAGTGATTTCTTAAGAAGGCGGAAACGTTTAACGCTTTTTAAGTGTCAGCGGGGGAGTAACAAACCCGCCCGACGCGTATTCACCTCGCGAATTGCCAGACGGAATCACCCACGCGTATCTGCCTCCGGAGGTGAAACAGCAGGAAACCGTTGCAGCGGAATAGCCATCAAAATGAGACGTTGCTCGACATGCACATCGCGTCGACACCCACCGTCGCACTGCGCTTTACGCGCGGCATGCGAGTGCATTCACGCGTCGCGCGATTTTGACAAGAAGCTTCAGCACGACGTTTTCGACGGTGCTTTCTACTTTTCGCGCGCGAGCAATCGGGTCAACACACCTGGTCGATTCTCGCCTGGCAATGACTCAGGCGTGATCTTGCGACGGACTCGGTCTGGCACTTCGCGCTTCACGCCAAACGGCGAAGCGTCGGCAGAGGAAATCCAACGTTGTCCAGAAGAACGGAGCGTAGAGAATGCGTAGAAAGTATCTGTCACGGGGCAGGGCACGTAGATACGAATCGCCAGGAGGGCTCCGGCAAGAAGTACTCTCATTTTCCACGCTCCGGTGAACGGCGACAAGGTCTCGTGATGGGGTCCGGCCGAGAGATGGAAATGGGCGCGCGCACAGGAGGGGGAACGGCCGAGGCGCCAGGACAAAGGGTAAGGATGAGGACGCGTGAACCAGCGGGGGCCGAGGAATGTGATAATAGCGCAGGTAACTAATTGCTCCACGGCAACATACGGAGCCACGAGACACGCGTTAGCGACGCACTCGACGAAACGGCGTTCGCCGGAAGAATACGGCCGCTCGTTTCGTCTCGGCTACGGTTGCGCGTCTTTGCCTGGTATGTTGCCGAGAACGCTGCATTTCATTTCTTTGTTCACATTCCCTGTCATTCGATAATGTACAAGTCTCCCGCGTTGTATGTGTGTAAAATAATCATGAGATGATATTACTTTAAAATTAAATTAAATTAATTTTGCTAAATTTTTAAAGCTTCAATTTGAAAGATTAAAATCTTTGTAAAATTCTTAAAGATTTGAAATTATATTAGTAAAAAGAAATATTATGTCTCTTTTATATTATTTCAGTATGCTATGTAAATAACTCTTGGAAGAATTTGTGTTAAGATAATTTACGTTAATTTTGCATTGATTTAAAGAATTTCTTTTAAATATTTCTAAATTAGTATATTTCTAATTAAATATTCTTTCGAAAAAATTCAATGTATTACTATTGAGAATATTAAATTAAGAAGAAAAAAACAGATTATGTTAAAAAACTGGATTAAAAAGAGAAAAAAAATCCTATTAAAAAAATCGAAATCCTTTCTCGAATAGTATGTTAAAAGAATTCAATCTTTTTTTAAAAAGGAGAAAACTGGAAAAGAAAAGAGTACATTGAAAAGAAAAGGCTAAGAGCTGCAGCCTCCTCACAGGGAAATCGGCATCTAAACGAAGATAGTCAGCAATTTAGTGACCTCGCATACCAGACATTCCCGCGCTTAAAGCAGCGCGTTCCAGTTTTAGTTTTCTCGCAATTCGCTTTATACCTAACTTGCGACTTCTGTTTCCAATTCCATTCACATGACTGACTTCGTGCATCACGATGCGCTGCATGTGCATAGCATATGGAACGTTATTTGAAGTAGAGTAGAAATCTTATAGGAAGTAAAATATTAATCGAGAAGGAAGAAGGCACACAGCTGCGGCAGCAGATGTTTAATCGTCGCCTGACAACAAGATCGGCTACCGACTACATTGTGGCAAACGACAACTAATTCAGCCATTCCGAATACATGATTGCGGTACACGTCTTTCCCCCCAAAAAAGAACAAGCCTTCAATAAAGGTGATACAAATCGACGCGTCGCGTAATTTGCATATTACTGTTAACAAATACTGTGCTTAACAGCGATGGAAGGAGATGGGTGCATTACTCTACGTAATCATGAGCTTACGTGAGTGGAATAATGGCGGGTTTCGAAGACATACTGCCTTTTAATTAAGTGCGCAAACTATACCCTCTTTTACCATCTTTGATATTATGTTAATATCGAAAGTTCTTATTAACTCAGTCACGGGAGAGTCTCTCGTTTGTCAGAGGTGTACACGGAGCGTAAACTTGTAAAACCAGAGCATACAGTACGCAATATCACGTCGGATCTAGGTAGATAATAAACTGTTAACGATGTCTGGAAAATTGAAGAAAAAAGGACTCTTACGTTTCCCTCCCTCGTGTCGCGTCGTGAAATTGCGATGTCACTTTGAAGTGGCGAGCAAGAAAACCGCAGCGAGATTTTCCTGCACGGAATACTGTGCTGCGCACTCGTTTCAGAAATAGTGTTGAACTAGATGATAGAGACTAATTGTAAATGATTCTGCCAATCGTGGGAATCCGCACTGATTACATCGCAGGCGTCCAGGCTGCTTGGAAGATGTAACTGATTAACTCGTGCCCGGCTCGTTATATTAATCATTTCCTTGGAACGAAATTCTTTCAACGAACGGCAATCATCCAAAAAAAAAAACAAACAACTTTATATTATAGATGTTCACCACAATTACCTCGTTACATGCTTTAGAAAGATTCTATTTAATTTCGAAATTAAAACGACCACAGTACACTAAACGACAATACAATCATCAGTAACTGTCATCAAGTTGTGAAAAATCGGAGATCGCACGGGAGGAGAGAAGAGTTCGCGAAATGCCGGAATGTAATGAATGAAAAGATATGTTGATAACGCGACACGCTCAGTTAAAGAAAGATAACGATGAATAGATGAAACAGAGATGAAAAGAGAGTGGAAGGAGAGAGAAAGGAAGGGATGGGGGCCGCCACGGATAGAAAAGTAATGAAGCAAAATGTAAAAACGCTAAATGGTGGGAACTAAACAGTCATTTCGGAGCGTCGGAAGACAAAGGATAACGGAAAAGACGATTTGTAAGGTAGCTAATGGAAGCGGTGGAGCGAATATAAAGGAGTCGAAGCGAGCAGTGCCGGACTGGAAAGAGAATCGGTCGCAGTTAACGGTTGTAATACGAAAGGGCACGCTACCGGCTACCTTAAGAGACCATTTTGCTTATTGCCTTAAGAGATGCTGCCTCACAACACCGCCATATTACTGAAGGTGTACTCGGAAGCGATCGTTCGCGGAGCGTGTTAGATGTCGATCGTGCGTATACCGGTTGTTCGCAGCCGAGTAACAGATCCGACCGCGGAATAAAATACAAGATGGCTTTATTCAATACTCAGAAAACGAACCAACGCGACGAAGCAGTTGCATAATGATGCAATTCATGAGCTGCGTCCCGGATGCGTGCGTCACTTTAATATAAGAAACCAATTATTGAGCGGATGGACAATTTTTATTGGTGTATCGATCGCGGAATCTTTCAGTGACAGAAGACACCGAGGCATCAGCTGAGCACGTCTTATCGTGCTCATTCCTCGAATCCAGATATGAGACTGAAATATTAATTGATTATGGCAGAGACTCTTTTTACGACCGATAAAGGAGATCGGCGGTTATCATTGGCGAGGGAGGCAGAGGATAAAAAAGATACAAGGAATTTGTAAACATATAAGTGTCATCGTTGTGAAATCGTCGTCGAGCGGACTCGACTTCGACTAATTCCGTCTCGTCTAAGAACTCAATTTCGCCGGAGCAATTACCGCGTGGCAAATGATTCCTATCCCCTTCTCTCCCCGTAACATTCCACGGTAATGATGAGGGGTGGCGCAAAGAGAAGAGCACTGGCATCGGTTTAGCACACATAAGAGAGACCGAATTCCCAGAAGACGATAGAGGAGCGTCTCCAAACAAAGAGGGTCTTGTTCTGTCGCCTACGCGTACGCTACCACACGAGAGGAAAATTTCATAGCGAGCACCTTTGACTTACGATAAGATTCATGACAATGTGGCGCCTCTTTTGATAGTCGATCAGTGAATGTTATTAATTTTATCGAAATACATGAAAGTACAAAGAATGATTAAATGTGCATTTTCTATATTTGTATCAAATTATTTAGGCAAGGAATAATTGCGTTTATAAATTGTTATTACATCATCTTGCAATCACTAGAGGTTTAACATTACTAGGAAATCTAAGATAATATCAGCTACTTTGGAAACCTATTTTAATTTTTTAATACTACAAATGTGATTATATCTAATAATTTCTGCAAATGTGTGTGAATGTTAGATGAAAAAACAAGAAAATGAGTTGTGGACTAGTTACATTTATGTGTATCTGTTTATTACCGTTTATTATTTTAAGGAGAAAATTAAAGTAGTAAATATCTTGATGGCTACATTGAAAAATATATGTTTACAGAAAAGATCGCCTCGCGTGCGATCGATCATAAAAAATAAAAATGCACGCCTGCGTTAATAGGTGGCCCCCAAACCCAAATCCGGGAGCAGTTTTTTAAAGTCGGCCGCTCACGCGTAGGCAACGAGATTAATAAGTCGCTATTAATTAATATCAAACAAATACTCGGCCGAAAATCTTAAAATAACGGGAACGCGCGCGGTCGTAAAGACACGGCTGTTCATGTGCCGTTATGAAGGCGCACGAAGGCCGTCGTTCACGCTAAAGGACTAATGAATTTCACAATTAATATCATTATAATTAATCACGGACCCTCATGACGCTCGTCGTTCGTCGACGATGATGCCTCCTCGCCGCGAGAAGGGATTTAACGCGGCCGGGCTTTTCCGGCACGATCGATCTTGGGCGCCGAATCGATTATCTTCTCTCGCCGGATCGCTCATCGCGTACGCTTGCTCGACCATAAATCAAGCGGCAAGTCGTAGGACCTCGTTCAAACGGGGCCCCGGGCCGTAAATCGCGAGACGTCTCCATCGCTCGTCTTCATCGTTCGCCGCAATAATCGGTTCGAGCGCAATATCGCGCGGATCCGCACGTCGTGGTTTTACTTCGCGCGTTCCGAAGAGAACTTGCGAAAAAATTGCCCACCCAGCGATTCTTCGCGCTGCGCCGCCGTGCCGTGTTCTTCCTTCAAAGCGAAGCGCGCCCACGCGTTCTGAGGCGGAACGGCGGATGGAATACTTGAATCGATATCGGGTCTATCCGTCCGATCGTCTATTTTGCTTTGCGCACCTGGACGTCTCCTGGTCTCCTGGTCGCAACGTGGGCTCAGATAACGCGATCAGCTGGTTTCGCAACTGTTCCTCCGCGTGTCGTCGATGAACTGTTCTTATTGTTGTTGCCTTCACTCGCGCGATTGATCGCTCTAATCCGAGCCAGATCGCATATCGGAACGATCGAACCGTAAACCAGATTTCATGGGCTAATACATCGTAGATGAACATATTGCTAGCGCGTTGAGAACACGGGAAATCAAAATTGACAAGCTGCCTGACTGGCATAGAGAGGTGCCGTAATAGCGATTGGCGTTAGTGAACGTAAACGTAAGCGTTGGAATATTTATTGGCTACGTCTTATGTGCACACACTGTAACTTACTTGGCTAGAATGTACGAAGTGGACATTATCTTGGAAATAAGTCGAATGTACCGGTTTTCATATTCTTCGACATATATGCAAAAGTCACGTCAAGGTTGTACGCGAATATTTCTTAACATTCCGTGTGACGAGGTGAACTGATAATTTACATGAAATATTTTAGTAATATTAATAAATGGCACATAAAATTATAGTCTTTTAAATATTGAACCGAATAACGTAAATCTTCAGAAGTTCCACAAATGAAATTAAACTAATTGTATATGTGCAACAAATTTTTAACCATTTTAAAATTAGTCTTTTGAAGCGTAAATAAAAAAATGCAATATACAAGTCTATACAAAGCATTTTCTCTTCAACATACCGATTGTTCCATTAAAATTCTGAGATCAAAGGTGAGCACGTGAGAACTTAACTTTGACATGACAAAGAAAACTGCATCGAAAGTCTCGAACATCGTTAATGATTGAACAACAGTATCGGAAGAACAAGCATCCGTTGGAAGCACTATGTTAAAGCCGCGTAATGAGCCGTCACTCATTTTCTGCGTAGATTATCGTACCGGCTCATTACCCTTCACCCCGGGACCAATCTGAAAGTGTTTGAGTGGCTCGAATATATTTCACAGCTGAGAACTTGATGGCGCTAGCTAGCAAACTTCCAGATCGATCTGCGATCGTATCTGACGCCATTAACGGAATGTCGTAACGACGACCGGAAAGCATCGCGGAATACGTCCAAGCGGTGATTCCTAAGGGAGACTGTGATCACCCACTGCAGTCTAATTGTTATTAATTAATACGATCGCTGCGGACGTTCACACTTTTAGCGCTATGAGCGTGCTCTGTCCTTGTTCAACTTTCAATAGGTGACAAAGATAGAACGACGCTGTTAGCGCTAATAGCGTCTCCCCGAACGCAGCCTCGATTGAGTGAAACTACATCGATAAGCGGCTACTTATTAACCCGCTACAAGGTGAACGCAATTAGAGACCGTGAGCCTCTAATTGAGTGTATATAGTCTAAGTACTCATTTGAGCGACGAAATAAGCGATCACCATTAATATCGTTGCAGTCGTAACACTCATAAACACAGGTAAACGAAACGGACCGAGTGGACGAACTGGAATGCGAGATCTGGAATTGCCGCTTTATGCGTTTCTTCGCGAAAGGAGAAACATACGCGGCCGCTGGTGGAATCTGGACCGCGGGTGTTGCAATTTCAGTGGTAAGAAGTTAACCTGGTGCAAACCTCGCCTTCATACATCATCGCCGCGCACGTGATAAGACGAAACCACGAGAGAGGTCGCATAAATTTCTCTTAATTGGCGGTCACAATCCGATGAGCGGATTAAAAAGGACCGATGCGGATCCGCTTAATCCGCGTGGCGTAAATATGCAGGCGCGGATGATGGCAGCAGCGGAAATATGCACGCTGTATTTATAATACCGTCACGTAACGCGCGAGCCTTAAATTAACCGGTTAAACGTCCGACCGTTCCGAAAGTTAAGTAACGACCAGGCTCGGCACTAAAAATGTTTCGAGCCATACCGAAGCCCGCGAAACGCTGACGTTGCATCGGCGAGTAGAATGCCGGTGCGTGTCAGGATGCGCTCGTGGCGCGTCCGCGAATCGTCGACTTGACTTGACAATGAATTCGAACGTGGCACGATAAGTAGCGAGATGCCCTTGCAGGTCGGAGGGGAATCCGCGCTCATGTTCGCGAGAAAGGGAGGACGAGCGGAGCATATTCGAAGTCTGGAGGGAGACACCAGACAGAGAGAAAGACGCGATCGCTTCGCTTAGCTGTTCTTTCTGCTTCTTACGGCCGAGTATCGAGCGAATAGTTCCCAGGCTTCGCTCGGTTACTTTTAAGATCAGTCAGATCGACTCCTGCCGAAGTAGTAACCGACGTACACGTATAAATTCGAGTATGTTACCGCAACGGATCATTAATTAAGATGAGGAAAAAGGCGAACAAATCTAAAGATTAGTGCACGCTACTGTGTTCGAATCGCATTGGTTTCAGGATTGAATTCAAAGATTGGTTTAAAACGCTAATTTCATAGTGGCGTAATTTTGAAGTATTCTCATATTAATTTCACATTGACGTTACATATTAAATGTGGTGCAAATAAAAACAACAAAATTAGTTGCAAAACTAGTATAGAATAACGTTGTTAACGTAACGTAACAACATTGTTTATTTGTTTTATCATTTTATGGATGTAATTCTGGCGCGGTCTGGAATGTTGCAGAAATAACTTGTTGGCCAAATTACTTGCGTAATTGCTATTCGTGTCGTTCAATGATAATAACGAGATATAATGATAATAACAAGAATTAATTATTTTCGCCATATTTCAAATATGAAAAATCAAAACGGATAAAAATATCAACGAATATCATTGCGATCATATTGATGTAATAATAGTTTCGATTGCTAAATGGAATTTCAAGTTTGCGCGACGCCAATTTTCAAGTCGATCGCTCGTTCGATTGTGGATCGTTCTTCAATGAACCGGAACCTGCTTCCGGAGACGCGCCTCCGTTCTATCGTCCAATTCAAAACCGCTTTGAGGAGATTTAATTTCGCTACGCTATAATGTCGCGGCAACGTTTCATAAATCCGACTGTAGACCGATTCAAACGATATCGCAGAACAAAGACGCGGATCGATCGTGCGTGTGTAAGGACGAATCGCGAGACATCGCAAATGGAGTGTGAAATTTTGGGTTGCCGTGGCGGAACGATCGATTGTCGAGGGGGAGCTCGGTATTATCGATTAGCCATGACGTCGGAGCCACTGGAGTGCGTGAAACTCGGAGCGAATCCACTGCTTGGCATATCAGCCAGAGTATAATGAAGAAATATTGCAAATAGTTATTTCGTTATCAGTTGATTAAAATCTGATAAATTGATTGCTGTACCTATGGTAAAGATCTATCTCTCTTTCCTTGCATGGGCGCGCGTGCTGGCAAATAAATTATCTTAAGTTTCTTTAATCCACAAATCTTCCTCTTTTCGTTTTGTGATCATACTGTTAATGTTTTCTTTATGTTAAAGTGGAGATATAAAACGAAATGAAATATATGTAAATAAAAGAGATCGAGACAATTCGAGCGACTGTCGCAAATATATGTTTGATATAGCAATAATATTATTCAAACAAGTCTTAATATTTGTAAACATGTATTAAATTGAATATATATAACGTAAATCTAACCATTTAAATTTCACGACATTAATATGCAACTCACAATTGTTCGCTGTTTCGGATTACCGCGCCTCGCGAATACCGCGCGAAATCGTATCGACCAACACCGTGACGCTTTAAATTTGAAAATCAGCCATCATACCTTCGTATCCGAAATTTATTGCTTCCAAAGACCATCGTGCTGATACTGCCCACTGGATTATAAACACTCAGATTCAACATCTGCCCGATGAACGAGCCGCGATTCCCCGCCGTAGGAAGCTCAGGTCATTGTACACTGGTCCTGGTAACGCATCTTCTTCGCCCCCGCACTGTCTGACACTGCGGCGATCGATGCCAAAACCAATCACGCATCTGTTATCATTTCTCATTCGCATTTACTTCGCTGACGATCATTGACCGGAAGAAATGATGAAAACGATGGAGAACACGCGAGCCGAGACGCGATGCACTTTTTCCAAGCTTTTGATCGCGCATGTACTCTCTGACAGCTGTCAATGAACGTTGTGAGAGAACGCGAACGGCACGATACGTACTCCGCGAGCGCTGTCAACGGAATGAGTCGGAGCACAGCTTGTGTAGCGTTGGTGGAGGGATATCAGTAGGGGGAAATCCCGAGAGTGGGAGATTGAACGAGAGAAAGAGAGAGGGAGATAAAGAGAGAAGAGCATTTACTGCTATTATAGGGTAAGCCCTCTAAGGACGAATGTACAAGTACACGATCAGAATTTATCCACGTGACAGACATGTGGAAAAGCTGAAAGCTGAAGACTGTATATTTCGCGAGACTGACACGAGTCTAAAAAAAAGGTGCATGCAGAGCGAGAAGAAGAAACGTGATTTATCATGCGCACACGAGCGATATGAGCACCAAAAGCGACTTGTACCTTTTGAATGATCGCAGCGACAGGTCAGCGGATCGTACTATCATCCACGATGATCTGAAGCGGCGCGGGTCGTATGCATGTAAAAGCGGCGAACACTCGTGCTCGTGCACCTCTGAATTATGTTAATGTCGCTGACAGTTTTACCAGTTACCACTACCGTGCTACATCGGTGGAAGCTATGGGTGATGCACCTCCCGCGGAAACCGGTTTAATCCGATGTCTAGGACACCGCTAATAGGTCTCGGAGTCCACGCGATTCAACGTGATTCCAGGAACAATTCGTTTTGTTGTCCCGATCGGATGTGGAGACGTGGCGACAGGGGATTGGCCTTTAAGCCATTTCGAACGTGCCATTTCAGCGATAATGTGAGGCCAAAGATAAACCGCATACGTCGCGGAATTGTCGTCCACCCACCGCGACGCACGCTCGCTGCTCGTTGCTCTTGTCCGACCCGCGTGCTTAGGTCGCGAGAGAAAGAGGATTAATATTCCCAGCGGATGGTTGTTTAAGTTAATACAACACGTTCTTTGACATCGGCGGCCGCGCTCGGCTGGCCGAGCTATGATTCCGCGGCAACTTGCAACATCTGCACAGTCGTAACTCGCTCTTCTAGGAGGACAACGCTCGTAAGTTACGATCGCGGCGGGCGAGCCGCGCGAACGCTGTAATTTATATGTTACAACTGCCGAAGTTACGAAGCGAGACTTTATGGCCGCGGAGACTCCTTCGGCGCAGTATGGAGTTCGCGGAGACGCGGTAAAACGTCACTCCGCGCCGATCCGCTTCAGCTCTGATCATCGGCCGCGCGGTCAAGAAAGATGCACGACAGCCGGTCGAGAGGAGAAAACGCACCGGGGTCGTGCCGATATAAGATATAAATTAGCGCGCGAGACAACGACCTCGGCAGGATATCCCGCGGGAAAACGCGTTTCCCGTGTCGTTCGCGTAGGATCGCGCCGTTAATTCGATTCCCATCGACGTCGCGCGTCGCGAATAATCGATGTCTCCGAGCTCATACCGAGCGTGTAATCCCGACGTGTGTAGAAGGCCAGGCACGTATGTGCCGTCCTCTCTTCTTCTCCTCGCTACGCCGGGCAAATGTTTATTAGAAGCGAAGGGCGGTCTCGTCGGGGATACGGCTCGACATTTTTAGCAGTTTCCTCGATCCACGAAGAGCTCCGGTCCTCCTTTTTCGCATTCTCGTGTAATAACAGGTCTCCGCTCTCGCTGGGGATCGACCGGACTCGGCTCGCTCGTTCATCCCGAGACAGAAAACCGGCACAGCCGCCGGCGATTGTCGTAGGTAAGTGAGTTTGACGTACACCGACATCATGTACACCGCACCATATGTGTTCCACGGTACCGAATACTTCTCTACCTATACTTTCCTCTCGCACTCTCACTTCACACACAAAATCTATACGCGTCTTTCCCTTTCCTGACCCACGTCTTCGTCCATTTTCGGTCATCCGCCGATCGACTGCCGATCTTGGAGAGATTTTCGAATATTATTAGGAACGGGAGATTAAGACGTCTGAGGAAGAAGTGAGGAACAGAGAGCTATTATTGTCGAGACCGTCGTGAGATCTCGATTGATCGAAGGAAACGTGACTGTCTTGGAAAACATCTGATCCGAGATCGTGCGCGATCGTTTGTATATGAGGCTCGATTGCGCCGAACTTTCGAGTGACAAATAGCGTTCACGATTTACCGTGACGCTTATTCATCGATATAATGCCGACCAGGAATAAAAACAGGAATACCTTCGATCTTTATGATCGTCCAGATAAATATGGCTATACATAACGCGATGAATAACGTTCTCGATAGCCAAACTTCATTATTTCTATGCGTTTGTTTCTACAAACGAGAAGCACAATTCGAGATATATTTTGATAGGTAGCGTTAGGAGTAGCGAATCTGAAAACGGCGGCGGGCATCGCGAGGTTATTGCCGTTCCGCGTCTATTTTTACTTCTCAGACTGGTCCTTCGAGGAAGAAAGTACGGAAGAGGAGCAATGTCCTAAGTTTAGACGGGCAACTTTCCAAAATCTCGCTTGACTTTTGGACCTATCGTCCGGAAATGTGGAAAACGTGATAAAACGACAGATTGATGACCCATAACTTTTTGATAATAAGCGAAAGCTCTAAGACAAAAGTAATGTTAAGAAATTATTATGTTCGGTATCTAAATTTTCGTGAAAACAAACAGATATCTGCGTTTATTAATATGAATATCTGTTAAAAGAAAAGCGATAGTCATAAAAAGATGCGTTAGTTGTGCCTGTTTTATTTTAGTACATCGATACTGTTATCGATATAACAAGATATGCCGATGGGTGTGGCGTGAAAAAGTAATATTGATCGTCCGTAAATCTTAAGCAGACATCGTGCGACATGTAATGGCCGTTCGATTAATTATTGGCGGTAAAAGCTAAAATATTAGCGCGACTTCTAAGAGCAGTCGTCGGGCGCTGCTGAAACAACCGAGCCGCATTGCATTTTATCAACACGCGCCGAGCGGTTATCAATGCACTTCCGCAGCACGAAAAATGAGACAAGGCGCACCGTGGAAAGTGCGTTTACACTTCGTTCTCGTTCCTGCAAACGGAATGACAGATTGCGAGAACGAGGACAACGGTAAGCTCTTCGTAGATATTTTTCTTATCGTAATAGCCGAAGCCGTGCTGTGGGGAAAGCCCATGTTTCGCGAATCGACCACTAACAGATACCCGCGCTATTTGCGGTAAAGATACTATTTTTTAATGCCTCTCTACTAGGCCAGGCGATTAGCTAAGAGTATACTTAGAGTAATATTTAGATTAAGCGAGTGGACTTACTGTGGAATGTATGCGAACGTGTTTGTCACTTATTTCAGATATTGATTTACCTTTCGTTTCAATCCAGTTTTCATGCAAACTGGATTGATTATTAATAAACATTATTAATACATAACGGTGCTATATCTAGCATCTGATGTCAAACGAAAATTTATGTCATAATATCGCATTAGAAATATTTTAACGGATATGTGACACGATGATCTTTCTAATATACTTTTCCTATTTCACCGTCAACATACTACAACAAAATTGTACTGCAAGATTTATACTATTCTTTACTTCTAAAATTTATACTATTCTTTACTTCATTATAACTCGCTTTATTGTGAAGTCGTTAAAATAGCTGTTTGCGCACGAAATGGTGTGAGGAGCTGTAAAAATAAACTGTGCACGCGCGCGCGCGCGCTCGCGTAATCTTGCGAAACTTCATTTCAAAGAAGATCGATGCATTCTGAACATTTACTCGAGGGAAGACTTTTACTCTTCGAGACGAAGAAAAATAATGACTTGACAGAGAAAAGAAACTTTGCGCTAGAAATAGAAATTTCAGGGAACGCTAGTTGTAAAACGATGTATATATTCTTAAGAAAACTACACACAGAAAAAATATTTCTTCATCTACTCGTATATACGATAGAGTGTATTTTATATTAATTATCGTCGTAAGCATAGAGATGATTTGGCGTGTCTATATTCGGATCCTTGGAATATGGCGTCTTTTTGGGGTCAAGTCTTCGTATTCGCGGTTCTACGATCGCCAGTTCAACATGGTGATCAGGTCTGCAGTGGAACACGCATGTGTATTAGCTATACATTCGTACGAGCGCCTGTCGACTCTCTACCGCTGATGTCATTCGCTATTCCGGTGATTGGTGATGCTTCCAATATACGTACACGCGATCTGCGCGTCGTCCGCTATTCCGGTCGACGCTTGACCCTGGATCGTTTCGCGAGGTTGATTACTCATCTACGTACTAAACGTTCGTACATTGAAAACCTCCTTCTTTCGCCACGACACGCGTGAATAAACAATCGTAAAATAACGGAGCGCCCGGCAATCTCGTTCGTTACTTTGATAGCGTTCCCTTTCGTTCCCTGATAACGTTCAATAAATTCGACGTTCCGCTAGCTTTCAGTGCGCGATTTCGACGGTATTAGCCTCCGTGCGGGAGCGTTCGACGGTATCGATGATATCGAAATTTATGGTTTCGGTTCGAAACTTTATTAGAGGCGGAATATATATCTCAGTTTTCTAGATTCATCCCGCACGCATGCGGCGCCGATCGTCGATTGCTACACGAATTTTATTGCCGTTCACAGTTACGCTCTCGTTCGGTCGTAAAAAGGAATTTGTGCTAGGATACTTCACCGCCTTATCGGGCGTATTAAGCGGGATCGATCGTACCCGGATAAAAGTAGGTCGCTGGACGATTATTCTCCTTGTCTCTCATAAGCCGTCGTGACGTACGGCGGTTTTTATCTCGAAATATCTGCTCTGTATCTTCCAGTTTGGATAAATATCGAGCCGCGGGAATGCCCAGAGCAAACTGGGCGCCCACATGTCGCCTATTTATAACTTGACTGGCGGCGATCATCGTATCTGCACGCACCGCTGTTTTATTCGCGTACGCCTAACGAGAAGAGACTCCGCTATGGAGCCGCTATCTGCGGTTTGCTGCGTCTACATCGGGTCTTCCTGCAGATGCGGGAGCCTTCGCGGTTATCCCAGCAAATGTCAGCGACCTCGCCAGGCGATCCAGGCGTCAACGGGCGATCGGTGTTTCGTTCTTGGCCAAGTCGCGTGTGGCCACTGACTCGACTCGAGGAAGTACAGGAAGTACGCAGCGCGCTCGGCACGGTCGTTCACGTCGGATGGTTCATCGTCAGATCGGCTGTTCTTACGGGCCGTTTGGCCGTTCGGTTTACGGTAGGAACCGCGAACACGGAGACTTTACGAGCACACCGGGGCTCTTATTGCAGATCGCGGCATTGCACGCGGCCGCGTCGACCGCACGTGACGGCCTGGCGATCGTCCGGTAAACCTTCAGAAGCACGTGCGAGCATAACGCATCTTCCGTTGGTGCCGTGCCTGCTGCTGCTGTTCCGAGACCACCCGCCGTAATAATAAAGTCGCCTGAGATTTGCCTCACATGTGGCTGACATCTGACGTTACACGTTCGCTCCGCAGTAGAAATTCCATTTGCGAAATCGCGATCAAAACGCGATAATCAAGCGCGATGCGGTGATTTAGAGTTCATCTAATATGGGCGAAAATAGGGACATGAAATAGAGTAAAAATTTTTAGTGAGGTTTCTAACAAGATGTAATTCTGCCCTTATAAAAATCGGAGTTAACGTTTCATATTTGCTCATGATTATTTCTGGGCACCTAATCTCTACTTTATTTTTGGAATGAATTTGGAATTTTTGAAATATATGCTCTTCTTTTAATGTGTTTTTTATCTCATGCTAATTCTCGATTATCAATTGGCTATGTGCGAAAAAAATTATAAATGCCAAATACTTTCACTTCCGGTTTGAAATATGCCATTGCGCAACGCCTTGATGTTAATTCGTTAGCTGAAAGGGCCTCAAAGATTAGGTGAAACGTACGCACTGCCAGAAGATGACGACCAGACTGTATGTTAATGATAGTGAGTAGGAAACTGGCAGCATCCGTTCTACCGGATTGTTGGGCACGCTTAATTGATCGGAGAGAGCCAATTTGAAACGAAATACCACGGATAAAAGATTCTCGAGGTGGAAAAGTTGTACGACGAGTCGAGAGTTACGTGTGTTTGCCCAGGTGGGCTAGATCATTTTCTAAACCGCGAGCTGATAATGCCTAATGGTTACTGAGGACATAGGAAAAAGACATCTGAATAAAACTCCTGGTGGAATTTGACTGAATTCGAATTGTCATAATGCTCCCTGACACGTGTCCTAACGGTACATTACTCGGTTAAAATCTAATGCCGGACAATTTAACACGAATTGGACTTTCTCGCTCCTGGAAATTTTTACGTTACGCAATTTTATCTTACGATCGACTTACTCGTGGAGAACTTCCGTTATTCCTTTCCTCACTCCTCTGAGACACTAGATTTTATAACAGTCGTATTGGAAGTTATGTAACAGTGTCTATCAATATAAGAAAAGTCGTCTGAGAAAATTTATAAAAATTCTAAGACATTTCTATCCCAAATGCAATTCATACAAATATTTGCACGAGCTGTCATGCGTGCATCATAGTTGAGGATAATTAATTCTAAAATATCATTTATTATATTATTTCGAGCTACAGCAAATGCAGACACAGAAATAATAATTTATGCGTGCAATTAAATTTTTCTTTTTTTAAATAATTTTATCTCTTCTGGCTGCGTGTGGTACGAATGAAATATAATTCTTACTGCAAACGCTACTCGTGAACTTCCGAATAATTTGTGTTAATCATTAAATCATGAGGCAGACTGTCGTCGAGAAGATACCGTTCCTCGAGACGGTCCCGTGACTTCGTGTCCGGTGTCGTCCGGTCTCGAGTCGCTGGCTATTGTCTTCGTGACCGTTTCGTTTGTCGCTCGTCTCTGTCACGTCGTCGTTGCACTTGTATTTCCTTGGTGCGACCATTTCCTTGGTGAAGAGTCGTAAGTCACGAGCAGGACGACGTGCTTGGTAGCTCGTCGAAGTCGAGCGTAATAAATTTCGTCAAAATGAATGTAAGAATGGCGATGTTAAAATAATTAGATATACAATGCTGTAATTTATATGTTATCTGCAAATTGCTTTGCAAATTGTGGTAATGTTTTTTACGTTTTAAAACAATTTGTAATACAGTTTTACGTTTCTAAAAATAAGAAATGATTTAAAAATAAAACGTACGATGCAGAACTCCATCGGCTGATTATAATTTAATAAGCTGATAAAGTTGCTCTTTCACAAAACCTATCTTCCAATCTTTAATTTTGTTGGATTGTTAGATAAATAGTTATATTGTTAATATATATAGTTTATATTAGATATACATAATATGCTATTGATTATATATACTGTATTTTCGTATACACCTGATACTTCTTGTTACGTTTATCGCAGCCATTCATTTGTGATGCAAAAAAAGGTTTATTTTGGTTGTAACTTACGCGGAAACTCCGTTCCGAGATACAAGGGTAAATATTACCTTAGAAATTTACTATTTCAATGAAGATATTTATATATATATATATATATATATATATATATATATATATATATAAGTCTCTCTGTACACTGTAAAAAAAGTATGTAAAATTACAGGACAAGTGTAAAAATTATATGTAAATAAGTGTAAAAGTATCATTATTTATAACGGAAATGTAACAAACTCATGTATTTTTACAACAATTATTATTGTGAAAATACGTGATTTTGTAAGTTTCCATCATAAATAGTGAAGTAATATTACATCCTTTTTTTATAGTGTAGTCACAAGAGCTTTCTGAATCGTAGTAATAATTGTACGATATATGGCAATAGATATCGTAACGTTGTGTGTGATTATTTCGTTCTGCGGAATATCTTCCAGCATTAAATTGTACGAGATTACCTATGCACGATTTATAAATCAAATGTTTCAATTTTTTGAGGTGCAGAACTACTCTTTCGAATCCTAATGATCTCGTTAATGAATGTGAATACTACTGGTGTTACCACTATCACTGCTAAACACGCTTAGAATTAGCTACGATTGCATATCATTAACCCAGTTTCTAAACTAGTCATCAAACGAGTCTCGTCATGTACGAAAGAGGATGCTACAAAGAGTGTGGAAAGTTTTCGGTCTTCATGCATTTGCGCCTCTTTTATATTAATGCAGGACAAGAGTGCTAGCGTAGCTGTACCGTTTGTTTATGTTTAATGATAGTTAATTTATCGGACGTAATAAATGGATACACGCATACGGCATAATGATGCAAGTACGTCGATAATGCGATACAACGCGTATCCAATCCACTCTAATTTCATAACATTATAGTCCAATAATATTTTCCGCCGCTGGCGAAATGGTGCAGCGGGCGGTCCGCAAAAATTTAGTTTCACCACTTTTATGCTCCGAACTGGTGAAACGAAACGATTTATCGCATCCCCGTGGTAATTATCCCGATAAACGCAGCGCGAAGTTTTACCGTTTTACTCTCTTATTCTCTCTCCGTATCCGAGAAATGATATATTACATAATGTCAAGCGTACATTTTTACGACCACACCTAGGAAAATATCTGTCGGTTGCAGATAAGAGAAATCGATAAAAATGTACAACGCGTGACGTTTCACCAATACTTGTCCTAATGCTCTTATTATTTTTTTTTCACGAGGATACGTTCCCAGTCCTTGAGATCAATAGCAGCTTGTTCTGAACCAAGTGAAAGATATATTTAATTGAGGCGAAAGACATTACATTACCGACTCGAGCCAACAAGACACACGATACGCGCTCTTTTCTTGACGAGTGCCAGTTTTACTCGATATCATCGGATACAGGATAGTGGAAGATGTCGACGGACGACAAGAACAACCGGTGTAAACGATACTCGGCGTGCTGTCATCGCCGGTGTCGACTACCCCGTTGTCGAGGCCGCGGTATTACTGCGTATATATAGCTGCAGGAATTGACGCGATAAAACGAGATTTATAGTGCGGCAATGACAGATTTAGAACTCTAGCCATTCTAACCGAAGCCATCCGTATAAAATCAGTGGAATTTTAGAAATAATATTATCCATGTTATTATTTAGCAAATAAAATGAATCTTTTTTTCTTGTGCTAACTATAATTTATTTTTATAAATACTTAATAATAGAGAGATAAATATGTTTTGCGAGCTATGGAGCAAGGCAGAAAAGAAGAGAAGAAAAGGACAGTCGGAGAACGCGAATATCGTTATTTGCGATGATTTTAACAGTGGCTGAAGAATCATTAAATGAAAAATGTCGCTTGATTTACGATATACCTGCTGACTCGCGAATCAGGGTTTCTCCTTCGTTACTCCATACGCATAACCTTCCGAATCGATCTGACTCTCTGGCAAGGGAAACATTCTACCGCGGCTACGGGCCGTATAATGTTCGAGCAGGAATTCAGGGACCAATTATAGCGCCGCAGGTGCAATGCCGATCGCGACGCGACGAAAAGTGAAAACGACTCGGCGACTCGTGTTTCGCGTAACGAGGATTAGCGATAACGCTGCGGGTCGCCACGTAACTCCCGGCCGGAGAACAGAAAGAGAGAAAGGACGTCCGCCTCTTGTATAAATCTGAATCGCAATTAAAGGAGCACGAGAGCGTTTTTACAAGAGAGCGACGCATTCCTGTTGACTTTTATGGATGCGAGCAAAAAAGGGCGTTTATCGTCACTCAATTTCGCACCAGACTTACGAATTGCCATTGCGGCGCTGCGCGAGGCTGTGCGATTTTGAAACCCTCGTTATGCGGCGAAACATGCAAAATTTGCGCAATTAATGAAAGTGTCGTGCAAGATACATCGTTTAGACGTCGACAATAAATATGAGATCACTGTCAGGGTTCGTTATTAATTTATCGTGAGGCGTATTCGTGGCGCCGCACCTCGGTCGTCTCCACCGCCGGCGCTGTGGAGAACATGATCGAGCATCAACGAACAGGCCAACACGCCCGTGGTGGCACACGGTAACCTTTTTTCTGACATTTCTACCTCATAGGTTGGTTTATTCGAAAGGTTAAACTGTTGCGCTCTCAATATCTAGCGCGGTCGCGGGAAAGAGAAAGAAAGTGCAGGGTAGGAGAAAGAGAGAAACGTCTGGCTGGCACTCTTCTGCCAGGGTAATCTCCTCTTCCTGTCGAAGGTCGGGTGCAAGTCAAATGCCCGTTCGTCGAACCGTGTCGTGGGTTCGGAACATCTTAGCCGGAGTGCGTATCGGGTGGTTGGTCGACCGCTCGTGCGTTGCAGGTAGTCACCCAATCAGAGCGAGAAGGAAACAAAAGAAAGGTGAAAAGAGTTATCGTCCCGTGAGATCGAGCCTACATCCTGTATCTCAACTGGAAAACCGGGCAGAACTTCGGCCCTGTCTGCAATAATTATCAGCCGATTGTTTCGGACGTTCTCTCTTTTCTGCTCTCCTACCGACGTCTTCTGCCGGCGCCAGGGTTCCTCGGCGTTTTCTCGCGCGAATCGTTTCAGATTCTCGATAGTCTCTCGTGTGCTCCTTGGCCCGAAAAATCATGGATCGATGAATAAAGAGGCGCCGGGTCACAGAGCGCGCTTCGCCATTATCATCGCTCCTCCGTTTGGCTCGCGAAACGTCTGGTTCTGCTTTTCATACAATTACTCGCGTCGCGCGAAATCGTCCTTGCCCGACTTCTCGCCTTTCAAGAATGCGTTCGACGTTACGCCCGTCGGAATTTAATAACGTATCCTCGCATACATCGATCGCGCTCAACGAGCGTGACTCTTTTATGTTCTCGCGAAAGCGTATATGGTTTGCGACCTTACCTTGCACACAAGAGTAGCACAGTTCTCTCGTTCACGAGACGCCGGTCTCTCGACGGATCAGCATACCGATCCCGCGCAAATTGATGATTACATACGACTCGAAAAGTAAATCTTATGCATTCAGTATGCATCCATATTGTTTGGGGGATATGGAGAGGATTGCTCATAACGTGTCTCCGTGTCATTTAAAAGCCACGCTGCACGTAATTCAGGGAAAGTCACACGCTCGTAAATCAGTCTGGATATGGGTACCGTTAGATTTGCAATGATAATCTCATGGTAATGTATGCGATTCGCTCGAGCGAACGAACGAGAAAATAATTAATAACCCCGGGTAATCCGAGTTCGCCGAACTGTCAGTGGCGGATATTGCGATCCTTGGGGGTTTACGAGTTTGCGACACCAGTGTAAAGCTTACAAAAACGGTGTCTCTTTCGTTCGGTATCTCGTTAGCCCTCTTCTTTTGATTTCCATACCGGTGATAGACAGCGTTTTACAACTCTGCTTTATATGAGAACGTGGATGTGGCTATTAAATTTTCTAATGACATAATTCACGTTGCGATGGCGCTTACGGTTATAAATGTTCTACATCAGGATTTTATAACACGGCTTGGATAACATGAAGCGCAAATGGCTTGTAAACTAGTCGTATAATAGAAATTATACTAGAAGTATAAAAGTAATTTGAACGATATAAAATACTTCGTGCGTTATAAATATACATGGCGATTAACATATTCGCATCGTTCTCTTTGGTATAATACTTCGGTGTACCGTTCTGCCAATTATATGTTTTGTTCTGAATCGAAAGAAACGATAATTATGGAAAATTATATGGAACCTATCTATGTCAAGGGAGCGAGACGAGTTAACAAGTCACAAATTATGTTGGCGGTACGAATGATTTCAGATTGTGCGTGGTTGTCGTTGATTGATACGCATAAGAGACGCTCCACGGGTTTTCAAGATCAGTTGCGCGATGCTTCGGATTTCCGGAAGATCGAGCCCCACAAGCTATACCGATCACGCAGAGTAAGGTGTACTTACAGTTACCTCTAATTCAATTGATTGATCGTGGGATAAGCGCGATGTACGGCGGGACATCGCGGGCATATAGGTTATAATGATGATACTGTACCTGGCAACGGAGGCGGCTATTTACCATTCAATTACTTTGCAATTACGGGATCGCGTGTGCCCGTATCTTAAATTACGCGATGCCATTTCAGCAACAAAAGCCTTAACCCGCCCAAGACCTTCAATAATTGATAATCGCAGAATGAGCGTCACGGAAAAAAAATCACGGGCTCGTGTCTCCAAAGACTAACAAGTCCTGACAGTAAAAATAAACCTTGATGGTACCATTAATGGCGATCGTTACCATTAATGGTCTCGAGAAATTAAAATAACGAGAAGTTTGGTTTACCGTTATGCACAACCACGCAATTGGTTGTGACTGGTTAACTGACCGTGACAGTTATCAATAATAGTTTACCACTAATGGTAAATGTGACATGTAATTGATAAAGAACGATGTTGAGGGAATGTAGAAAGATTGTTATACAACTTACTACATTCATCAACTTACCCTTGGTGAGAATGCGGAGGTGCGGGTCTCGGTGGAGGCGGCAAGGATTTCCTACCGGACGTATTCTGTCGTGGTGCTAAAGGCGGTGGCGGCGAACTAGGAGAATCCGTCGGACATTGAGGCTGAGGTTTCTGCTTAGGTATATCAACGTACTTCGATGGTAGTGCGTAATAAGCGTGCGTAGTCCTCTGCGTCACGTCGTTAGAACGTTGATGGTGATTAGGAACGTATTTCGGGGGTTCGTGATATTTCTGTGGACTTGACTCCGAGGGGAATAGCTTCGAGCTGGCTTCGTATCCCGTTTTCACTGGGCTGCTGATGGAGAAACTGTGATTTCCACTCTTCAGGTATTTGGATGGACTCTTCGCGACCTCTGACAGTGGCAGATAATTCGGTCTCGAGGATGGACTCGCGGTAGCATTCTTATCCGCGTTTTTAGGCACTTGAGGCTGCGGTCTCTGACCTGAAGATTCTAATCTTGAATCGTTTCGCAGCAAACCGGACGCGTCGACGCGCGTCCCGTCGACTCGCATCGATTCCTGCCGAATGATCCTCGGTTCCACCGGAACTTGCGGAGCAGGTCTCTGATTCCCGGAATCGCTGTATCTTTGTGATATGAGATCAGGCAGTTGCGCAGGAGGTCGGGCTGAAAAAGATCTCTCCTCAGATATTCTCCTCGTCGGCGCTATCCTCCCGTTCACCATGAGCTTCTGAGTAGAAGGGTATCTCAAACTGGAACGTCCCGTGACTACCATCCTGTGCGTAGCAAAGCCGGCCGATACTCCATTCTCCAGTACCATTTCGGAATCCACGTGTTTCAGCGCTGTAGCGGATCTCACGAATTGATGTTGTTCCTGCTCCTGCACGCCTGTTTTAGTCGAATTCGGCGAGGATTTGCCGGTGGGCTTATCGTGATCTCTCTTGGCGTTGTGTTTCGATCTTTTCATGGAATGTCTTTCCGACTTGTGTCGTTCGCATGACCTTTCACGATTGATCTTTGCCGTTTCCTCCGTCTGGTGGTGAACGTTGTTGGATTTACGTTGAGTCTCCGTGAAAGAATCGTCGCTGAGTTCGGGCGGTGGGGGCGGCAATGGATCGTCACAATCGTGGACCTCGCTCTCCGTCACCGTCGGCGGCGACGGTGGTGGCAAGTCGGGGCTGGGTATGCGTTCGTTGTAAGCGTTTCTCAGATGTGGCTTTTTAGGCGGTCTCTCGGGCACCCAGTCGTCTATCGATATGGCCGGTCCGACTATCACGGGACCCAATAAATCTGTGGAGAGACTACTGCAACTGTTGCTGTGTTGATGCTTAGGACTCGGTAAGTCACCATTTCCTTGATTCTGAGCTCTGCTAACGTTTTCCCTCCACGCACCACTGGCGTAATCTGACGCTGAACTGGCTCTTCGCGATGAGGATGGTCTCGGTCGAGGGGGAGGCTGCGGCGGTGGACTTTGAGGACTCTGAGGAGCTGCCGTAGGACCTTGCGCCAACTGAGGTTCCGATCGCCAAGACGCTTGATGATGTCTTTCGTAGTAAGACAACAGCGCTTTCTTCTGGATCGCTTTCAGAGTAGGATCGGATACCCTGTGACGTTTCTCGGGATCCAAATAAGTGTAACGCATTTGTTGCTGCTGTTGCTGCTTTTCCAATTCATTGATACGTTCAGCTACTGAAAGCTGCGGTTGTGGCGGCGAATTTAAGGTCATTCTGGAAAAATAAATATTTACGTAATATAATTTATGGTCAGATTTATTACAAAAAAGTATAACAATTATAGAGAAATGTGTTCGTCAATGTGTACCTCGAAGATTGCGTGGATTCCTGCGGCTGCGTCGTACTGACTGGGTAAAGTTTTCGTTTGCTGCGTTCGCGATCCAAATACAATACGCTTTCCGAATGATGCCGTTGAGGAGTCTGCACCCTAGCGCTGTGAGCGATCAACTGCTTGCTGCACTGGATTCCGTTAGTTTGACTTACGTCGGACATCGATCCATGTATAGAGTTCCAATTTTCGGGACTCTGTGGACTCGCCGTTCCAATTTGCTGACGCGTAGGACTTTGCGGCATAGATTGAGCATACTTGTCGTTCTCAAGTCTGCCTGAGTTGTCCCACTGATTCACTTGTGGCCTATCATTCAGCGAATCGTCGTCGAGATTGGATTCCTGCCACTTGGTGTCTCGAACCGAGGTTTGGCAGATATCACTGATCGACGCGGACGTCGTACAATGGCCGATCACCGCTGGCAAACTGGGTCTACCCTGCTTGTTTCGGTCGTTCATCGAAGACTGCCATTTGTCAAGGCTGTGCCTTCCTTTCGCCGGCGGGCCCATCCCGGATGTACTGACATCGCTCATGGAACTCTGCCACTTCTCGTGACAACCGTTGTGGGATTTTTGAGTTAGAATCCCTCCATTTACGCTGCTAACGTCCGACATGGATCCATGATGCCATCGATCCGATGCCGCTTGACGAGGAGGCATACCGCTCGATACGCTGACATCCGACATCGATCCGTGCCATTTTAAAGTCTCGCTGCTAGAAGCGCTACCACTAGACGTAGTCACTACGCTGTCTCTACCCTCTCGGGAGGTATCTTCCCAAGACGCCGTGGGCCTTTGTGCTACCGCCTCGCTGTCTCTCCTCAATCTGATAAGAGAAACAATCTCTCATTATAAAGACATCACGTGGCGTTGGATGTTAATAAGACGATGTGCAAAGACAATCCTTACCTGTCAAGAAACGGTGTGTTCGTCGTAGAATCCACGCTGGATACATAACTATGATATCCCTCGGATTGCGCGTAACTGGCCTGTTGTGAATGCTGCACTCTCGTATATTCCTCAAGACCCGCTTGCGTTAAGGTGGTTTCGCGATAGAGGTCCACCTAAATGGATAAATTCGAAATCACAGCAAGAAGAAATAATGTCTGCAGCCGTTAAGCATTGTGTGTTTTTTTCGCGTTGCATTCTCGGGATATTTATTCGGCTCGAGATATTACTCGGCTGAATTCCTCTTACCTGGGGTACCTGAGGATCCTGGTAGCCTCTTACATAAGCCTCCAGATCAACGTGACTCAAAGTTTGAGACTGCTGTTCCCGTTCCGGTGGTGATGGGACCACGTATTCCGCATCTCCCAAAGCTTTACCTTCGCGATCCACACGCGGCCACAGTCTCGGCTCCTCTTCAACATTACTTCTGTTGCGTGACTCGTAAGTCTCGGCTGGAATCTTCTCGCAACGCTCCATTACCGTCTTCAACTGCAATATTCAATTTTTGCATTGTAATAGAAAATCACAAATGTTAGCTACTTAGAAAGTAGCACCTGCCAAAGTAACTTTTATTTCGGCGTTCACATTTACAATGTGAATAAAGTTGAAAATGAAATGATGCCCGATTAGTAAAATACATTTTGTATAAATCCTCGCGTTTAAAAATCGAGAAATATTTGTGCACTAACAATGCATATACGTCTGTTATGCGCTTAACGATTAGCTTTCAGCCGAGATATTCTATGACTCACGATCTTATACGTAATTCGTTCTCGCGTTTCCTCGACGAGAGAAATAGTGAAAAGGTCTCGATCTTAAAATACATCAGCAGGGAGCTAATTGCGTGCAATCTAAAATAGAAATTGCGCCAGTCTAATAAAACTTCATGGTCAACGAAAAAAAGGAACTTGGACTAACTTTAGCATCATCCTCTGTTTTTTTTAGCCTAGTGTCTTCTCGCTTCACACCGGGAGCTGCTGGTACATACCGAAATTTACGACGTGATGCGGGTCGGACCATCGAAATACCACGGCCTACTTCTGAGAAAGCCAGTAGCACGCCGGCGATTATGTCACCGAGAGAAAGGAGGGTGCGGGTGTGGGAGATTAATTGCGTACGCTGTTTTAGGGCGCAGCACAATATATACAGCAAGGTCTTGCCCCGAGGTGATCCCGATTCTTAACACGGCATGCTCACCCGAATAAGCCACCTTAATTGTTAAACACGTGGATGGTGTCGACGTGAAATTTTGTAATTCGTTTGAAAGCATGAGGAAAGTGTTCCGATAAGCTCTGTTGCCTCGTGACTTGTTTATACCATCGAGGTACTTTGGTGTCATGTAAACGAGATTCGATTTTGCAACCGGCAAGACAGACAATCGAGAACGGCTGACACGGCGAATTCTGAGCTATAGCGGGAAGAATTTCTGCAAAGGAATCGGACTGATGCAAATCGCGTGAATGGCAGAAGTTAAAAATACCTTATAAATGTAATTTAATCGCTAAAAGCTATAATAAAACCATTTTATTTATCCATCCCTATTATACGTTATCTGTTCCTATTAATCGTCGCGACTATTCTTGTAAAACTTATTTTCTTTATAGCGCGTGTAGCGAACGGGTATTAACATTTAATAGTAAACCCTACAAAAGTAGCAGAAATTGAAATCGCGTGTGCTTGCGTGCAATATCTTTTATGTATCCAATTAATAGTAAATCACGACATTACGTCGCTATGCAAATGCACGGTCTACGTTCAGGTAGTATAAACGACGCGGCGTAACGAGCGTTTTGCGGAAAACGAAGAGGGCTTTACAACTTACCTGCTGTGTGAACGCGGGATTGGGCCTCTTCGTGTGTGGTCTGGTGTACTGGGCCGGCTTCTCCTTCGGATAGTTGGTGTGATCGGTCCAGGACTTGGAGCGATGAGAACCGCTGTGTCCCGAGCTGTGGATATCCTCGTCGGAGTGTCGTTCGGGCGCGCTCGGCCACGAAGGGTATTTCTCGTGTCCCGGGCCGTAACACACGCCCTTGAGGCTGGAGGCATCCCTAACTGGCGGCGTCGGTGGTGGCGAAGCTTCGTCTCTCTCATTAAGAGGGAGCGTGAAGCTGTTGAATCCGAGGTTCTCGCTGTACCTAATGGGACAGACGGGTATGGAAACGTCGCGGTTAAAGTGGCCCATGTACATTGCACTCCGCGTCAGCCGGAGAAAGAGCAGAAATAGCACGCGTGACGCAACGTCCTCCCTACGTGGAAACAATTACGCGCGGACGCAAAATCGTCTGTTTATTAGCGCCTCGCCCAATGAATCACTCGTAATACGGCACTCTCGACCGCGGTGCTTCTGCGCGCGATGTCATTGAACCATTTTATTACCAGGATGTGTGCGGACTGCATAATTTATGGTACTGTCAACGAGTTCGGCGTAACTTGTACAGTAATCGGGGTATTTCCCCGATATTGCGTACCGTGGTTATTACTTTCACGACAATATACCGTTTGCGTTGAAAAAACAGACACGTCCTGTTGGTTAAATATACATTGGCACGTTCGTATCGAACAAATCTTGTGACGGAAAAGCCTTATCCTATTATTTTGTAGATTATCTTATTATTACAGTACAGTAATTGAATTATATCAATGATCTATTTTATACGCTACATTGCCGGATAATCTTCGCTCGCGATAATTCGCATCAGAAGGACAGAGAGAGAAAGAGAGAGCAGAAAAAGAAGCAGGAAAAGAGCGTTGCGTGAGCGAATGTTGAGAAAAAAAGCGCGCACGTAATCGCGAGCACGTACCCGCAGTCGTTCTTATAGCCCGGAGTATTCTTCTTGTGACCGTCGTTGTAACCGGTAACCGCGGCAGCCTTCTTGCCGCCGTTGCCACCCTCGTGATCGTTCTCCGTGCTGGACCTCCGCCCGTCGCTTCTGCGACGGTAATATTCGTTAGGAGCCACCGATCGAGGCGGACTCTGCTTAAGGCCATAGCTTTCCTGAGAATACGACGTGGCACTCTTGAAATTGGCAGCCTCGCTCCCGTGGCCGTGGCTCGCGTATTTGTAGGACCCCGGGGGACAGGAAGGTGGGCCTGGGGCCTCATCCTGAACGCGATATCCTGGCGGCGACGGTTGCAACTCCGTCATCGTGTAACCAACGTCCCCGCCATCCGGGATACACCTAAGTGAGCAGAAAATTAAAACCGTGAGCTTCGATGTCCCCTGAGATAAAATCTCGTGATTAGACGGTCGCATAGAGCAGATTAAGCTATTACGCGTAAGTATAACAGAATCGGGCGCAGGGTTTTCACATATTTATGAGGTAGCACGCGTGCATGCAAATTAAATGTTACGTGAACATTTTATCAATCGAACGATTTAATCTCCCATATACTACTAAATCATAATGCTACGCGCAACGATTCATCCTTTTTGATTTCGGAATTTGCCTGGATATAGCGTTGGCGCATCTAGCTTTCGAAACAACATACTAAGAATTATGTCTATATTTCTGCACAAAATGCAAATGTAATGCGATTAGCGTGCGGCAGACATATTTCTTGGTAGCTAGTTGAGCTCATGGAAATTATACCGGTTTTAACCCTTTGCTTTGAACGCTCGGAACTCAATATGAATTTTTCAACATCACGTGATACATCGTCGTGAATGTTTACTAGCAATGTAAACGATCGCGATTAACATAGATGTATGAGCAGCGTTATACTAATCTTTCTTTGTTCGCGGAGAAAATTATATTATCAGGTATTAGTAGATACGAGATTGTAGGATTGGATGCGCTGGGTGTATCAGTTACGAGATAAAATCCGAGGAAAACGTCTTACGACTGGTTATTTAACCTTTGGGCGAGTTTAGAGACACGTGTACGTGCAGTTAACTCTCGGGCGACAGAGGAGTAATGAGTCGTGTTAATAGAGGCACACTCAGCGGCGTGATTGATGAGACTGATAGATAACGCTATTTCCGAGTCAGGGGTCTCCGGAGCGCGTGAATGATGACAGCTTTTAACGAGGAACACGGATGCCAAAAAGTAAAATAGAAACGCTCGCATATCTTCAACGCGGAAGATATCGCCGGGTACGTTCGTTTAACTTTTCACCGAGCAGGTTTTTATCTGTTCCGCGATTAATTTAAATCGTCGTGGATTAATCATAAATTACGCGCGGAGAGCACTTTGGCTCATTTAAATTGTAAAACGCCTGTGAATATCTCTCCCCGGGACGATTGCGATAGCGCTAAAAACAACGAATTCAACGCGCTTTTAAATTAACAGTAAAAAGCATGGGTGGTTAATATTAATTATTAAAATGCTGAATTCTTTTTTCGCGAGTGATTAATGAAACTACCGAATCATCTATCAGTATGAAATCAGACAATTGTTCAAGCGAGGATATTGATCGAATCTTTGGATCTTTCGGGATTCAAAGGCCATGAATTTACATGTCGCACGATATTTCCCACGACTTAATTAATTCCATTTTCAAGAGTAATATTAACGACGTTATGTATCACGAGGATTCGATTCTCGTTGCTTCGTCTCACAATAGAAACGTATTCGCGTCGTTTTTCCATAGTATCTTGCGTCGCGTGAGACACAAAAAGCGGAGGAAAAAAAGATGCGAGCGGCGAGCAAGAAGACGGTCTTGCGAGGCTGAGAGCGCCGTTTTGCGAACGGTAAAATTTTGCAATCTTAAATGCGGCGAAACGTCCTGGAATCGACTGGCCCCGAGGCACCCGGCATTGCCGATTCTTACCCACGCGACCTATGAAGTTTCCGACTTCTCCCAGTGATCACTCTTAATTGCAAGAAGCCCCAATGGCACGCAACGCGTACCCGTAGCACGCACCACGAATGCTAGAACGCCCGCACGTAGATGATCGTAAAATACTCGAGCGATTTCGTAATAAGCGAAAGTACACCACGCTATACGAATAATAATCGATATTTCTTTAAATATCTGGCAGGTAGTTGCTAATAAGCAGCCGGGAAATATCGAAATTACGATCGCTCTGAATACAATAGCGCGAAAGTAGCAGATTTATTAACTATGCTGCGCACCGGCCGTACCCACAATCAGGCACAACAAAACCGTAGACGATTGTAATTCTCGCGCGTAATTCTGCAACTGGTACACGACCGTGTCTCGAAATAGCCCACGAAGCGCGATATCCGCCTTGTGACGCGTACGTCGCGTAACAGTCTGATTAGCGAAATCGATTTTCCCACTAATCAATTGAACGTGAAGCTACCAATAACCGTGTATTAGGAATTCACCACTAGCTAGCGTGCGTTAAATTGGGTTTGTTACGGTGGGCGTGTCGGCGTCGCGGTTTTGCATAACGAGAAACGAGACGAGACAAACGCATAAGGCAGAACCGTGATCTTTAAGGCACCCTGAGCGCAATCGGCACGTAATGACGTACGGTGAATACCATTATTCCGATATTTTCTCGAACCGGAGAGTTCGCGCGAGCACGTTCCTCTCGCACGGATTGTAGGCTAGTGTGCCACGCTCGATATACTGGATTTCATAACGAATGAATCGCGATAGAGACTTCCGCGATAGGAAGCCGCGCGATTCAATTACCGCTTCGCCGCAGCAAAGAGTACTGCTTCCAATAACCATGCACGCCCACATCGACTATCCCTCCCTTTTTCTTTACATCTCGTACGAGTTATCGGTTGCTGCCGATGCGCGACTGCCGCATTATTCTTTTCGTGCACGCAACACCAGCGCAGCGTATAATTTCCGACATCGACTGCCAACGGGAATACGCCGCGTGAGTGATCATTACCGTAAATTGCAACAATGTGGCGAAGGAACGGACTCGCCGATTTCGGTGATTCCGCAAATGCTTGCGGACCGAAGGAAAAGACAAAAAAATAGACGGAGGAACGTAGACAAGAATGACGGCGCAAATTGCAAGGATCATCACGCACCGAGGAGAGCGTGTCTTCAGTCTACTTCAATCCTCCGATTCTTTCGACCCAGAACGCGTCGGTGGGTACACGCCGACGCTCGTTCACGTGCGTTCATTCACTGACGCACTTACGCGTTATACGCGCCTGTTTTCCGCGATCGTGAGGCGCATTCGCACGCGCGTCGTGCGGTTCGTAGAAGCGAACGGAACGGAGGAGGAACAGAGGAACAGACGATGGCGCAAGGCGCATGCCAGCGCGCCGCGCTCTCACGTTATGCGCGTAGAAGCTCGGATAGAGGCGGGCGCAACTCTCGCGCGTATTAAAGCGTTACGGACCGCGTGCCCCTAAATCACGCCTCGTAAATTGCCGAGCGTCATCCGACGGTATCATCGCGGCGTCGAGTTTCGCCGTGATAAATCCGCCGGAATTCATTTCCCGTGAGCGCGCGAGTAAAGACTGCCGTTTACGGAGGAGGGAAGATTGTCACCTCGATGTTCCCTCTAATTTCCCGCCGACATGCACGAGAGCAAAAGTCTCACGCGCGACAATTACCAGCGACGAGAGCGTAAAGTATGCTCTTTAAGATTAGCGATGGTCTACGTTCGCATAGTGGGAACGCATCTCGGAATGCATTGCGAGATGTCATTCAATAATTACGTTGCAGCTCAGAGAGAAAACAATTTTCATCTGTTATGCACGTCGGCACGTACATACATTCCATATTTGGAATGTATGCATATACTGTATACGTTACGACCCGTTAATATATTGGAAGATAATTTTGTTCGGGACAGTAATGAATTTGGAACTATCAGCGTTTGGTACTCGAAACGTATAACTTCTCCTAAACGTGTCTGATTTTCTCAACGTGAACGATCGTGCTCTATCAGCCAGTTATCATGTTACTAGTGAGTAGATACGTGTACGGGGTATCTTGTTACCTAACTCGTAATACGTACTTTTATGCTCAGTAAAACCTAATGGCCATATACTGTAACCCACAAAGAGTATTATTTGTTGTTTCCATACTGCGCGCACACGAAAGTATGTTACGTTGCGATGTTCCGCTTTGCTGACGCTCATTGCTTATGCAGTCTCGATGAGAAAAAAAAGGAACGAGTCGCGGAGGGTGGCCGAAATCAAAGGAAGGAGCCGCGCTCTTCTGGTTTTCAGCCAAGAATAGAAAGAGAAGGTGCACGAGCGAACTCGCAGTGGGGCGAAGACGTTGCGTAACGTAATTAATGCACGTTGAGTTCGTTGACTGGGTACCCGAATACACGTAATTCCGGAGAACGATCTGCCGTACAAAGAAGGCTCTTAGAAATCGAGTTGGACCTCGTTCAACGTGACTCAGAGATGTAAATTCGCTACTACTCAACGTGATGACGTGCTACCACGCAATTTCGTCGCGAATCATTAACTAATAAAAGATACAAGCACGAAAACTTTGCTTCTTACTTTACATGCTTGAACGTGTATGTATACATACAATTTTGTCTTTTTCAAAACGTTTAAATATTATCGGGCTCTTACAATGGTTAGTATCACCAATATCGATCTGCGCTAAGCGTGAAGAATTAATAGATACAGTTTTATTTTTCTGTTGGGATCTACTTCATAAGATTCTAAACTGTACGGCATTGTCTGGCTCAAAGTATAGATAATTTTCAGAAAGAAACCGGCACAAGAGAATTCGCAAGATGTCAGTAACGGAAGCAATAGCCGACAGTCGCTCGGGAGACAATAAAGGTCAGCGAAACCCGCGTAGGTCGTGTTCATGACATCTGGTCCGGGGAAAGAAAAAGAAATTGATGGGGAATGCAAAAGAATCTGAACCGATGGTAGAATGTAGAAGAGACATACGACACTGTACGTGGCTTATCGCCGAACCGTCTGGTTTTCTCGAGGCAGCTCGAAGCGGTAAATTCACTGCGAGGCTGGCGGCCTGTGCGCACGCGAGCGAGCGAACGAGTGCGCGAGGCCGGCGAATGGAAGGTGGAAGGCCGGAGGATGTATAAAGGTAGACGAGGGCAAGGGGGCAAAGAGAAGGTAGAGCGCTACGTGGAAGGTGTGAACCAGGGCGGGACGACAGAAGAGCGACTCGCCGGCATCTCGTGGGCCGCTCATGGAAATCCGGAGCCGACTCGATTCTTTTCCGAGCTGGCCAGAATTATGATCCGGCTCTTACGGAACGCGCGCCCGCGTTGGCGGCGGATTCGCATCTCTCGCGTGGGCTCCTCGCCACACGTCGCGCCTCTCTCGCCGTCTCGTTTCCAACGGTAGCCATCGCCGGTACCGGCGTGTCGCGCTGAAAATACAGGACGTACGAGCATCTCTCTCGCCGACGTCCTCTCTCGGAGCACGCCTTCAGAAGTGGTGCAGCCCCACTGGCGTAGGACGCACGGAGATGAGAAATCCGCTTCTCATCCCATGGCTGCGCTCGCGAGCGTTAGCCACGTCTCGGTACCAGCGAGTCTCCTCTTCCTATACTCTCCTCTCCCGGTCTCATGATAAATGCTCCAATACTTTATGTGCTGCTTAATTACCGGTCTATGTCTATACAGCCGTAACTTATTTTTGCCAGCCTGGAAGTATGTCGAATATAGATACCCCTTGAGGAGCGTCTGATTTGCGGCCGTGAGTAAGTGGAGGACGTACGAAATTGATCATTACGTCGCAGCCTCGTTTAGCGCCGCGGTGTAAATCGTTATTCGTACAACGTTCGCGCGTGTCGTATATCTTCTATTCGATGCCGCGGTATCCAAGTACGGTGCTGCATCGCGTGTCATGTATCAGGCTGCTCGCACCGGTGAATACCCTCGGACGATGTCCTGCCTCGTGTTCTCGGGTAGATGAGTAGGTAGTCGATCGTAGATGAGGCCGCGGCGAAAGAATCCTCGCTACTAATTCACAATCTATATGGCAGTGGAGGACAGATCCAGCTGCGTGAGATATGGCTTACCCGCGCTTTGAGGAATGCCACGGTACTCCTCGGGTAACGGCGGATTTACGAGAAAATTCCCGCAAATCTTGATCAGGACTATCGCACACAACCCTTCCGATGTTACCGCCGATACAGATATCAAAACCTGTATTCGCTCAAACGTTCACGGCGAAATATAACATCCTTGCACTGATGGATATCGATATTAATAACGTCGACAATTGACATTGACGTATTACGATTCTTACGGAAGATGATATATTCTGCTGGATGCAGCGATTGATATAGATGCTGATATTTATTACGTGAATCCAGTGTCTGCTCAATGTCAATCGGTGTACGTTCAGAGAGATCCCGGATATCAGACGCACATGATAGCGCATGATATAATCGCGCGGTAATCGATTACGCTTTTCGTTTGCGTCTCCCCATCCAATTAATCTAACGTTGCTACAGGGTATTGTCGGCCATAGCACCGCTAACAAAACTAACATAATAATCGGAGAAACATTATTCATTCGTGGAGGTAGGAAAACAACCGTCACGGCAGTAAGCCTGGCACGCGCTTCGACATGTCTACGCCAATCAATTTTCCCATCCGTCACATCGTCATTTTATGGTAATGAGGCGAATCCAATTCCCTCTTTCGCCGCAATCATCTCGGCAGTCGATTTGAATTAGCATAACCGAATGCGTTAGCCTATCGCACATTCACGACGGGAGTTAGTCAACGATAGTTGATCTACATGCAAGATTTGATGGGCCGAAAGTCAATGAAGGAAACCGCTTTCGCTTGTTTTGCGCGACGCGATGCAGACAGGAAATAAAATTATTTCAAACGAGGCTATCAAGCGTGTTGGAAAAACTTACGGAAAAGTCCGCATCCTGGTGACAATAATGAGAGATTGCGTCCGTGAGATTCTTCGCTTATAACTTTCTCAGTCTCCCTCTTCATTTCGAATCTTCGCAATTTACTAGTAAATCTCGAGCTCGCCGGTATATATACGTACGCATCAGGTATCATTTATTTATAGAAAATCGTCGCAATATTATTACCAACCATCGACGCTAATCATCACATTCGACAACAAAAGTTTATCGTTGTAGTCATTGATTGATAATCACTAGTCAATACTTGCAAAATTGAGTAACACTCATCCGTTAAAGTCCATTTGACGCAATCGCTAAAAATATCCTTTTCCCACCCGCGTGTAAAAGGCATTCACCCGAAAAGGAAGAAGGCATAAAGCACGGAGTAGAAAGGCCGAGGCATGAGAAAAAGATAAATTGGTGAAATACGGCGGATCACGCACTCGTATCCAAGCGAAGGGGCTCGTAATTTCCGTCGGTTTAGCCCACGACGCGGTCGAGAGTTCATGTTCCTTTTTGAAAGTGCGGGCCATAACTCGACAGCACGATATGGACGTTACGCGTGGAACATTAAGCCCGTATTACGCCGCCTGATTAACGTGTACTTTCACGCAACGTTCCTTACAACCTCGATCGAAGCAATTAATATCAAACATTGACGGCGACGATCGATCAATCACCCGCCTGTAATTATGCAAGCCCGTTGAAGCGTGCGACCGTTAGAATATCAGAAGCTATCCTCGTAGACAATGTAAAATACCTTGCACCGTGATCGTAAATATCGGTGAAGATCGTGACACTATAGAGACGATTCTCGGAGTTCGACAGGGTCTTCGATCTTATCAATCGATTTCACGAACCTGTGTAAAACGCCGTGCCCGGATTCACCGTGTGAAATGCGATCGGTGTCGATCGTGATTCAATCCCCGCGCGATTTTTGTGCCCGTTTGGATTCCGCCGCAGTCGCGCCGTTACTTCTGTAGCGGGAGATCAAAAGGCGCGCGCGATCGGCGAAAAAGCAAAGGCTGGATAAAAGAACGACGTGCCGTAATGCGCAATTTATTCTTACCGATTACGGTAGTAATTATCGTGAGTAATCGACAAGTAATACACAACGCAGGCCCGGCGCAGGTGCGCTATCATGGCTCTTGACTCGCACTTCCATTTGTTGGACTAGAGATTATCTATCTACATATTTCTCCACTCTTCTTTCTCTCTGTCTCTCTTCTGCCACCTCCTCGAGATCCCATAGATATTTCAGGGGACCGACGGGATTATATATCTCCGACGCCCGAAAGAAGAAAAAGGAACACGGACGCGTTCGCTCATTCAATCGATCGATACCAAGATAATCCATTGTACTTCTCTAATTCGTTTCTCGAATCACGCCGCCGGTAATCGCGATCTCGCCAGCTCATACGGAGAGATTGTTGACCCTGCTCGTGGATGCGGAATCAATAACTTCGGAGGACTTGATTCGGTGCGATCGCAACCGAGCCCGACGTTTTCTGCGGCGCGCATCATGTAGGCTTTCGTTAGACGCAAATGGCGCAACCTCTATGCTAATGGAGCGGAATCGCACCGTAATTATATCGAACGAATGACGCGAAAGGAGGCACCGAAGAGTGCTCGATTCGACACGCCGATTTCTCGGTATCTGTAAATTTCGTTACGACACAGAATAGGTTGCGACGGTTCTTTTGGTCCCCGTTACAGTTATATGGAGAGCAGCTCATAGAGGAGACATTGATCTACGCCTTCCGCCCACTGTATGTTAAAAGCGGGGTGAAACACGCGCTCGTGCCCGTGCAGATGCGAAGCACATTATCGTAAAGTAGAAAAGAACCCTATTTAAATACTGGTGCATTACGCGGTCCTGCGCACTCCTTGCCTTATCGTTCACGTTCCATTCCGCGTGAGTCACCTTCGCATCCGTCGTTCTTTATGCGGCTCCACGCGTTAACCCTTTCGGTGCGCAGGCGTTACGTAGTTACACTCATTGCATGCGAATTTTATGCGATCGCATAAACATACGCGAATGATAACTTAACGTCGGAACGCAGTAGTATTTGCATAATACGAAGAAAAGTGAAGTAATATCAATGAGCCCGAAATAGTTTGTGTGAATTATCTTTTATTTAATTTAACGTAAGTAAAATCGTGGATTTTATCATTCGTAGAGCACAGGCATTATCCCCACTTGCCAGAGAAGAACCTCTCCTTGTGCAATTAATGTACTAAAACGTAAAACATGTTTGAGGCATAGCCGCGAGACTTGTTTGCACAAGGAACCTTTTATGCAGCTAAAGGATTAAGTAATCCGGCTTTCGCAATGACTACCCAGCGGCGACGCATCCGGAAGAGGTCGGGCCGCGTTGCGGCTCGGTCGAAAACGAGCGGCTTTTGTCGCTCGCGGAATAGGTCGCTCGCGGAAACGCGGAAAGGCTCTCAAGCGGGAAGAATCTCGGCCCGTTCGTTCCTCCCACGGTTGCATCGCGCTCGCCTTATCTGCCCCCTGCGCGCTCGCGAGCACGCCGGAAAGAATCGGCCGCAACACGCTACGAGGGACTCGCGCGCCGCTACGCAGTACACGTAACGTTCGCGCGTTGCAAATGCGTAGTACCGCATGCGATTTCCTGGAGTAACGGCCCCTGGAGCCGAGCCTCGTATTCGCACAACCACGCGCGAGTTCTTCCTGCTCTTGTACCGATAACACGAAAAGAATCGAACGATTATCGAAGCGGCAAATCGGTTCCGCGCGCGGCGGCGCGCGGGATTCTGGCGAGCGAGCGAAATATCGAAACGGATAAATGCACGAGAAGAGAATAGAAGTTGTCACACGCACACGCGTACACGTCGGAATTCTAGGCACTACTTCATGCTTTTGTGCAACTACCGTAAAAAGATCGAGCGCTGTTAAACCGGCGATATATATCTTCATCATCATATGCTCGCTGCATCAATGTAATTGCTGACTTCATCAACATCGATTAAAACTAAGCATTGTCTTAATTATTATGTTTTATCTCTTTCCAGTGTTCGTTCTACGATTTTGTAACGTAATAGAGCTTAATTTTATGCAAAATGGAAAGAAAAGAAATAGGATTTGCCCCTATTTATTGATAAAGCTTTTATATCCATATCTATGCACATATACACGGAAAGAACGGTTTTGCTGAAATATCGAAATACAGATCTGAAAATAATTTTGTTAGACCATCCAAAGTAACTATGTTGGACACTCAAACATGATAATAATGCTGCAAAAAGTGTTGATATTCTAGCAACTATTTTGGACGTCCTACACAATTATTTTGATGAGCCAACAAAACTTATTTTCAGATCTGTATCTGGCCAAATTTTTATATATTTCAGCAAAACATTCTTTCCGTGTATATTTTCTTATCCAAAATAATGCGCGCGTATAATGTTACAGTAGAGGATTTTTTGATAAATCGTGTAAAGAGACAGAACGCTTATTAACGAGCGGGCAAATCGATTTGCCTCTTCTTGAGGAGGAACGTGCATAATACCTGTTCTTGGTCGTCAGTTATCTGCATCGGGCGGTAAATCGTGGCAGGAATAATATCATTATGCCCCAAGCATACGTCGAGCGTATAAGCCGAGTTACGCCATTGGCAACGCTCCCGGCATATAATCGAGAAACGAGGGGAATTGATTAATTAACGCGGAAAGAAGTCTTCCTGGGAGCACGGCGAGCTCGACCTTGTCGGCATCCGCTTTCCGGCCAGGCGGTTAATAGCTATACCTAAAGTATCGCCACGAGGGTGCACTCGGCGGTTTGCTGCTGCGGTGCATACGAATCGAGTGCATAAGAAACGTCAGCTGCCTCGTCGACAGACTTGCGTCGATCGCGCGCTAACATTTCGGCCGGACTTATTAATCGACACGCAACAACGCAGCGTGCGCTCGAGAAATCGATCGGCTCCGCCGCCGTGGGACTTCCGGACGACTTGAGAAAACGCGGAGTCACGCAACCATACGCGTGTCTAGAGTAAGGTCGCTATTACGTTGCGTCGCCCCGCTGTGCGTCGCGGCTTAAATTACGCCGCGTCCGGTACGATGAGGAGACACACGCGGAGACGCGTGCGGGAAGGGACGGGCACGCAGACGCAAGGTGAATTTATTAATTGGAAGGACGGCCTCGCCTCTCTCCGCCCTCGGGGATCTTCACTTCCTTATCGAGAGGAAGAAGGAGACGGGGAGAGAAGAGCAGAAAGAAAGAGGGAGTTATCGAGGATGACGTATCGACCGATCGGTATCGCCCCGCTGCGTAACTATGGTTGGGAGTTATCGAACCACTTGCGTGCTCCATCGCGTCAAGTCGGACGGCCTGGAAAAAAAGGCACGGAGGGTACCTCCTACGGAGAGCGGGCGCGCTTCTATATGGCGAACGGGGCCAATCAAAGAGCCGATTCACCCTGGTGCAAAGAGAGTCGCCGCGGGCACGCTCTATCCGGAGGAGTGAATTACGCGATACGTCGGCGATCGCGACGAATCATTTATAAACTATCTCGCGGGAGACGATCGGCGCGGGAGAGCGTTATCGCGCCGAGCATCGATTGCTTTTACCGCGACATGCTGCTTGTCTCGACGCGACGGGATTTTCTTTATACTTGATATTTAGCGCATTACGGTTTCCAGCCGACGCAATTAGCTAATTGCGTATGTAATTAGACGCAGAACTAGTGTGACCTCGACTTCGCTGGCTACTCTCGCGTTACCATAAGCGAATACCGTGAAAGTCATACGTTTGCAACAGATCTGATCGTTTCCTTTTTCTTCCTTTTGACTTATAGAGATCAAGCATTTTTTGTATATCCAATAAGTTTACGTAAAATAAATATCTTTTCCAAATTTTTGCGTAGAATAAAGCCATTGGAATTCATATTTTATATCGCTGTCAAAGCAAATGTAAATATAAGTTTTTAATTCTCCATTTTGAGAAGAAAAGAGTTGAGATGATCAATCTTTTTCACTGCTACTGCGGAATCGCTTGCGCATTTCATTTTTCTTAGAGAATATATCTTTTTTCTGGTAGCAAATTAAAACGAGTCCTATATTGCAATGTCTCAAGGACACAGGGGTGTTTTTCGCACGACCAATTTAGCGGGCATCTCACGAGCTGCGCAGTAATGAGCATCTCGTGGTGCCTATTCGCAACGAACCTCTCGAGATCCCGAAGTTAGTTTGCTTGCCCGTGAGGATCAAGCGAGCGAGTCGGTGCAGCGTGGGGCCCAGGGGGCCACGTGAGGCCCCGCGGATCGGGGCCCGATGGGTAGTAGAAGGGACCTCGCACGACCGGAGAGAGAACCGGTCCTTCCACGGCCCTCGTTCGACTTGACCGCCATTGGCGTAGACACTCCAAGTGTGGGTGCTAAACTGGGAACACATTCGAGGCCGCATTGTCTCCTTCAGCGAAGAAACTTTTCATAATGCGTGACTATGCTTGATATTAATGTAATACAAGCAATAAAAAAGTGTTTGACGTGCCAAGTTTCTTTCGTTGCCGCAATGCCATTGGCGTGGATAACGAGGAGCCCTAGAGTCACACTGGTCTGTATTCTGGATTCGGTAGAGAAAGAAACTTTAATGCCGTCCGTGATCTTGATGCCTAAGTATGTTGACTTGGGCATCTTATAATCATCGACTCACTCAATTTTTCTCCCATCGAGAAGAAACAAAAAGGATAATATAAGATATATATGTTCGTCGTTCGATATCCGCAGCATCGGCGAGTCCACGTTCGTACAAAGGTGAAGCAATCCATCTTTACTCTTGATTGCAATCTGGAACCGGGTTCCAATCGAAATACGCCTAATGCATGCATAATCGTGCGCAACAAGTGCAGGTTCGTACGCGGAATCGAGGCACTTTTTCGCCGGTGGCCTTCCTTCCTGTCTCTCCCTCTCCGTCCGGGTCATTAACCTCGGGCCGTTTCGCAGGATATTCCTTATATGTACAACGAAAAAAGAGGAAAAGAAAAAAAGCACGATCCACGTCCTCCTCCCTGTAAATGTCATTATGTTCGTGCATAACGAACGCGCAATCAATTACGACACGCGGCGCATTTCTTTCGTCTCGGGCTATCAGCTTCTATAAAGCACGAGCGGTCCGCGTTCGAGCGGTTTACAATCGCAGAAACGCGCCGTGGAAAAAAGGTCGCGGAACGAGCGCTCGCACAAATGACGATCCACCTGATTGCATGCATCTCGGGCGTCTGACACAATGTCGCGAATAAATAAGGCGGTCGCATTTGCATCCGCGCGAAAACAGCGAAACGCGGCGCGACGCCGCGCTACACTGTGCCGGTCTCGCGTGTTAACTCGAGTTATCGCGAGTCCGCGATCGAAGCCGGGAGACCAGAGTTCAAACGGGTGACCACGGTAATTGAACCCGCCTACACACGCCACGGAGGAGATCGCGTCCAAAGTGTTTCTTGAGCAAGATGAACGTTCGCAAACCTAAGTGCCGTTAGGCCGCCACCCCGTCGTCGTTGTCAACGGCTGTCACGCGGCGGACCGTTCTCGCGCGTATATACACACATGTGTACAATGTACGCACGTGAATACGCGCGATCGGCAAGTGAATGCTCGTGCGAGAGTCGCTCGCTCCGCGTACACCCACCTGCGCGTCGCGGAGGTGAATCGCTGCTCGCCCTGCTCGTATATAATTCACACGAGGTGGGGGCCGGATACTGTTAACCGTCTGCGTCTGCTGTCAGCCGTTCTCGGGGAAGACACGGGAAAGGCGCGAGGATTTGTTCTCTTTTCGCGCTTTTTAACGCCTAGGTTTCAGGTCATGCCTGAGACGATCCTGAGTCGACGGAGAGCAATCCCTTGCGGAGAAAATTTTAGGACAGAGATACTGTGTACCGTCAGCAACGTTTTCTGACGTCTATGGATGACATCACGATAGTACACGGATAGTAGGTCATCGATAATCCGCGCCTTTACCGAGTATGCACGTCCCCTAGAGCTGTTATGGACCTCTTAACTCGCAGCCTCTTCGTGGCGCGCTCGAATATCTTCGTAACTGAGCGGCACTCAGCGATACGTGTCGCTTTTCGTCCTATCTATCCCGTGTTGCATACTGTTTGCAGCTAAAGAGATAAACAGCGGCGCTTTTCGCGCCTGTTTGTGGTGCACGTAGAGGAAGATTGAAATCCACGAAGGAAGTGCACGTTCCGGAATGCGAGGACGTCGCGCCGTGCTGCGCTTTGTTGGATGCGCTTAAAGAAACGTCCGTGAGACGCAAGGGCCGTGACAACCCTTTGTCCATTTGCGAATAAGAAAGGGGGCGGCCTTTGTCTCCACGTCGGCGCGAAGGGCAAGAAACTTACCCACGATACGCCGTGAAGCGTTAACGGGCTACTTAGCCGCGAGCAATTAATAACTCGGGAGAACGATAATAAATATCACTTACGCCCGTGACAAATTAACGTGCATCCCGAGTCGCTCGAACTCCCGTGGTGTTCGGCGGATTTAAACGGCCAATTACTAATTACAGATATCCAGTGATCCGAGTAACGGTAACGCGGGACTCGCATTGCTCGCCGTACGTTGTAATTTAATTAACGGCGATTAAATCGCTTAACGCGCTGATTTATACAACTCGGTAGAATCGCGCTCGGCGAAATGAGACGCCGCGCGGATCGTTTACACCGCGACGGCTTCCTCACGCATCCGCCACTTTCTCCGTGGGCTTAACGCACCGAGCGCGATGCGCTTAAATCTTGTTGGCCGCGGCGCTAATTATCGTTATTCGTGCAAGCACGGAACGAGAAACGTGGATCGACTCGCAAGAAACGATCTTGCCCTAGATGGCCATCTCGTGTTTCTCGATGACGAGAGCAACGACGACGATGACGACGCGACGCGAAATAAACGACGGTCGTCGTAGAGTTATTTCTCCGTACGGTGCACGACACGATACGCACTCTGCGCTGCCAATCAAGGTGTCAACGCTATCTGGCCACCACTTCAAGGAGCATCGCCCTCCCTATGTCCATCTTCTTCCTTCACTCTTTCTCTCTCTCTCGGCGAGCCAAGCAGCCGTTGTAAAGAGCGGTATACCGTGATTTGCGAACGACCACCACGCGCCCCGAGGTTCGGACGTTAATTGAATAATTTGCATCCCACCTGTCCGCTTCCGGGAGGAACGCAGGTGTGACGACAGGAGGTCAGGGAGAGTCCCGCTCTTTATGCTCCAAGGGAAACTCTAATCTTATGACCTAAAGCGAAGAAACGTAAACAACGCCAAGCCGTACATATCTCGGAGAGACAAGGCGGATGTTAAGGTGACTGCGCGGCATTAAACAGGGACGGGAAAGGGAGGGCAAATTACATGTTTTGCTATGCAAAATGCTGAAATTCTGTACACGGAACAAACGGTCTTGATTGCTAGAACGGGACAGCAGTTACGTACATACGCGCGTCTTATCGGTCGCGAATAATCGCGGATTCCGATTGCCCGCGTACTGGTCGTGCTTGTCGCGAAGAGCTTTGGCCATTTCTAGAAATGAAATAATCGTTAATACGGTTTATGGGGAGTGTCAAAAATGAGACCCGCGCGATCTCGATGCGGGACATGCGCTCGTTGTTCAGGAATTTCACCTAGGCAGAAATACCGCCCCGCAAGTATCGAGAGAGACCGGTTATTGCTCGGCATTCCTGATCGTCGGCCAGATGTCATCGGCTAAGGCAATCTTATGGAAAAAGGCAGTCGGAGTACGTCGACTTTAATAGGATTGTATCGGTTTCAACCACCAAATACCTTGCTGGCGAACTATCTGCCTATTGAATCGAACATTTACGAGATCTGCCTTCGAACAAACGATCGAGTGACGTTACAAAAAGAAAAGCTGGAATACTCGGTAAGAAAATACCTTGAAGACGAAAATATGAAATGGTGAAATACGAGAATGAAAATAGTAGAAATAAAGAGAAGAATATATGATGAAAATAACAAAAATTATTATCAGAGACTTTTTTATTACAAATTTTATTAATGCTTAAAAGTCGAAAAAGAATTTTATTTATGATGCAGAAAATATTTTGAACGAAACATTTGATACACGTATAGATATTCGCATTAAGTATCTAAAAAGTGCCGTATTTCAAATTCGCAATTCATCAATTAGAGGTCAAGTGGGTTAAGAGATAATTTGTAAGTCCAAAAAGCTGCTGTCGCCGTGCAAGGCTAGGAATGTGATTGTCTGTACGTATATCTCTTTCTTGATTTAGCTCGAAGCCTTTCGGACCTTGTACGGCCAGAATCGTCCAAAGAAACAGTCCATCAAAGGATGACGACGACGACGTTCGGATCGTATGAGGCGGCGACACTTCTCTCGTCGTCTTAACAAGATGACACGTGCTGCTCCAGAAATCCAATCCAATCATTACTATTCTCAACATACGCTGTAGAAGTGACACTTTCAATTTACATGCAATAGTAATGTAATGTAATAATGATGGATCACTAGACTATAATTTACATTCTTTTCAATGACGATAGATGATCAAACATATGTTGTAATAATAATTATCTCAAGATATATATATTTTTGTCAATATTTGTCGTTAAGATTATCTTTCATAGACATATTTAAAATAATTAAATAATGGTACATTAAACGATATCATATACATATATAAACAAGTGTATAGCACTTGTATGTCCAGTTTCCAATTATCAGCTATGTGGAATTGGTCCGATTGATCTTTCACGAAGGAATGCGAGCGAATACTTCCACTCTCGTCTGACATCTAGTTCATCGATCGTAGCTGGACGCATAGGCGATTGGGGCACTTCGTTAACCGCTATCCGTTTCGTCCGTCACGAAAACGAAAAAGACTCACGGAGAAATCGCCGTGATCTTTCATTCCCCAGGGACAAAACGTGCCTGACGCGTAGAAGAAAGGAATCCATGAGTGATTCGGTTCCTGTCGCGAATATAAGAGGAACAAGCAGACCAATGGAATACCTGGACTGCGCACCTGCGCGACGCAGGCTTGGCATAATCGATGCGCGAGAAGCCAGGCCGGTTTAGTAGCCACCGGTACAACTCCGGTTCGATTAATCGAGCGTTTCCATCGTCCTTCCTGCGACAATGAACTTGTACTTTTACCGGACGCGATCGAGAATGTGTATTTGCGTATAATCGTATTGGTACAGCAAATTCACACATATATGAGAGGATCGCAAATAGAAAGGCGCGAGGGTGCGTAAAAAGTGCTGCATACGTAGCTTATTTGTTGCCAGCGCAAAAACTTGATCTCAATGAATCAAGATGATCGAAGCTTAAACCATGTTCCGTCATAATTTATTTCCGAAGGATCGTCTCGATCGGTCAGTCGATAAGCTCGGAATAATTTGTTTGAGGGAACATCCGGCGCATGGAAATTCGCAATTAGGAGATTACTGCCGCGGTAGGGGTGGAGAAGGAGGTTTAGCAGGTCCTCAGCGATGCTAAAATAACGATTAGCGCTAAAAAGAATGCTATATCGAGCCGCATCCGGGAGCTTTCCATTAAAATCGCCGCAAAGAGTCTCTCGCCGTAATTTCACGTCATTTCTTGCAGCTATCGTCGGATCTACCCGGAGTAGTGTGTACGCCACTACTTCAAGGTCCGCGACGTAAAGGCGGGTTTTGCGCTCCTTTACGACGGTATACGCCATACACTAATAACTCACGGTCGAACTATCAGATACGTATACACTCGCAGTGCTTTTCTCTCTTTGTTCCCCATTCGTTCCCTCTCCCTTTCCCTATCTTCCCGGGGAAGTTGCTGGGCTCATTGTTGCTCGCTCGACGATTCGCTCGCGCGAGAATGAACGGCGATTTATCGCGGCGATGGGAGCGAGCCTGCAGCCCGCAGGACCTTCTTTCTCGCGGCAGGACGCCGACCTAAAGGAGAAATGGGGAGAAAAGAGAGAGGGGGATGCTTTAGCACGAAGATAAATACTTACTCCTGCGACTTTATCACCAACGGATACGCACGATCGATGGCCGTACGCGTGTGCGTACATTTGTGACCGCGTAACGTGCACGACAGCGCGGACATAACTCGCGTTATATCGACGCAGAGAGAGGCAGGCCGTGCGAGGAGGTATCAGGGTGACCCAGCAGAAATATTTGGCAGAAGTTTGACCCGAGGCGAGATCCGTCCAATAAGTCCTCGTCGCAGGATGAATTGGGGTTTGATTGCGTGTAAAGTTACTTTAAACGAAGCATACGGAATTTTAGCGCGGCCGGACACGAACGGCCGTTTATGTTACTGACGAAGCGGGTCATTGGCACGGTGCATGTGCCAGTTAATGCACCGGGTGTTATTGCATTTTGTACTCTGAATACATAAAGGGACTGCCAACATGTACTGTTAATTATAAGGATTGATTCGCCCTGACGAATGAAAAAGGAAAATACGAAGTGATACGTGTTACGAGATTCGCGAATCTTTTTTTATTCTACTCACGATTCTATATGGTACATTAATATTACAAGATATTGTTATTTCGCTCTTCTTCTTCCCCCTTGCACGCTTGCGTGCCACATTTCTCGTAGTTGTGAGAGTTATATCCCCAATCGTGTTTGACAACTGGTGAAACTTCAACAAGTACATGCATACATTCGCGTAGCGCATCGTCATTAATCGATTAATCGAAGATTCGCCCACTCACTAGGCTGTATCAGCTTGCATGAAAAGATCTGCATATCGCACTTTCTCTCTGATAGCATTCTGATATATACCATTTCGCAAAGTCCTTACAAGAGTCGTCAGAAGTTTACGACCAACGACGAAGTTGCAAGACGTCGCATATTAATTATATTAACGCATAAATGTGATTAATGTAACGTACATGAATATCGTACAAGCGCTTGGAATAGGTTATTACCGTTACTGATATGGCGAGTTTCTTTTATAACGTATGCGAAAGAGTCCGTGGATCGTTCTCAGGATTTTCAGTTGCCTGCTTTGATTATCAGAGATCTATAAGGCGAGAGATTTATGTAGGAACTTATGTGCGAACAAGATAACTTGTAAATTAGAATAGAATAGAATGTATTGATGTTAAAATACTCTTTCTGTTGTATAATGATATAACTTTTAAATTAAGATATATATATATATATATAACACAAGAGATATACATTTAAATAAAACATATGGAAAAATATAACATAAAACAAGCTAGCAAAAACTACAAAAGCTAACGAGTACAATAAAAAATTCGATAATGGCGGAATAGAGAAGAACTGTGCGCGCGCGATATTCCGTAGAACAAGCAGCTGACATTCCTTGGAACGACATCTGTTCTTGGCTGTGTTCCGCGTTCTCTTCATGAGAGAACCGCGGCTCGTTTTGTCTGCGCGCCGGTAATTGCGATCGATACCATCTTGTCCTCGGCTTCGTCTTCGTTGTCGTCTTCGAAATTAAACGACCAAGCATTTCTTTCATCGAGGACGAGGTAGACCAGTGCAGAGTGTAACTGTAAGGACGTTTGAAAAACCCGGTCCCGGTATGCACGCAGTTTGTGGCATGCAGCAGAATCGAACAGCTAAGGATTAACTGCACGTGCAACAAAATTATAAAAGCATGGTATATATTATTTCAAGAAGCATCAGACATTAGTATTAAAAACATTTCACTTTTTGTCAGCGTCGACAAATTCTTCTCGCAAACAATTAAATTAATACGCCGGTCTCTATCGGTTCAATTAATATGTGGAGCGAAATGATTAAGTATATTTTACGTTTTATTATTTTAAAATTTAGCAGCCTTTCTCTTGATATTTGTGTTAAAATAAAACATTCGTGCAAATATAGTAAACCTGTCATAATATAATTTGTTATAATAGATTTTCCTATTGAATGTGCTGTACTCGTTAATTTTCAAATAAAACACTTAATATATAATTTATAGAAACAAGTTATATTTTTACGGCGGTATAAAATATAGATTTTCATATTGTTCAGTCTCTTTTAACATCGTTTGATTCTCCGAGTAACGGAAATGCATACTTCTATCTGATATAGTATACCAAGGTTCTTACGACGTCTCCCTCATCTGCCTTGGAGGGAGTCGTGCGACGAAGCTTACAATCACGTAAGCGAACATGGGAACGAACTCGGATATAAACGCGCAGGTGTGGCCAAACACTCACAACGAGTAATCATGTGCTATTAAATGAGTAAAAGAGAGAATACGAGAATGCAGCATTACACAAAGAAGTTCCGTGGACTCGCGTACTTAGTTCTGTTATTCACTGGACAAAAATTTATGCGATCGCATAAAAGATCATCTTTCTCAATCTACACTTTGCAGCGACGAGATATTCCGGTTAGCGGGGTTATAAAACTTATTAATAATAATCGCGCGTTTAACATTTGGATTATCACAGAAAATTGACTATGAAATTTCACAAGTACGCGCGCATTCACGAAAGCAATTTGTCTCGGAAACACGATTTCTTGGCGAAATATTTGCAGTTAAGCGAATTAGATGGGCGTGAAAGCACGTTGCACGAGATGGTCGGCGCGGAATATTAATAATTCTATCTGTCCCGTTAGTTGGGCACTAATTAGTACGCTGTAAATAAACGCGCGGGGAATGCGCCGCCTGCGCCGGCTGAACGTCGCGCCGGCAAAAATCGCATTCTTCCCATCGAAGTTGGGGGCTTGCCGCGTCGACGGCGATTGGCATTGACCTTTACCATTACGCTTCGCGTTACTTCCCCCGCGCGCAAGGAGGGAACGATGAATGAAATGATCCTGACCATTAATCGTCGCGTCGTCGTTTCGCACGAAGGAACGCGCGCCTCGGCGCCGAGTTATGCTGATTTCAATTAATTCCGAGACATTCCGCGTTTTTCCCTTCGTCGCAGGAGGAGTAGGGCGTGTGAGAAGAGTACAGAGTTCGCAGAATCTTCCGCGCGATGAGCCTATCATCTTTATGCAGCGAACGAAGAGCAAGCGAATTAAAGTCCTTACATGATTGATAGCCCCGAGGTATCGAATCGAGGTTATTCTCGTATGGTAGCCTCGGGACAATTCGTGATAGAACGGGAGTAGATAGCGCTATATATAAAACACTTTATAATTAAAGACTTCCACATAGGAGTAATGATAATCGACGTAATAGCCCGAAGAAATATGGTACTGAGATGTGTGCCACGGATTTCTTCGGGCTCTGCGCAACATATTAATGCGGCAAGCCGCGTCCCGCTTAATGAGCGATAATTACGCAAACAAGAGAATAAACGATTATGCTGATAAGAAACTTGAGATTGAGTTAGCGCGGGCGCCGTGGCTTATTAACATTCATCGGGCGAGCTCTTGTAATTGTTGCGGCGATCCAAGCAAGAGGTGTAATATATGCGAACAAGCGTGCGCTTTTCTCGATTCCAGTACATAATATCGAAGGATGAAAACTGTTAAACGAAAAAACCGTTACCCCCCGAGTCATAAACACGAAGGAGCGGCGATCTCTTTCAGCAGTTAGAACTACCGATATAACGTACTTGTGAAATTTCATCACGCTGGTCTCAGTACGCATCCATGATGGAAAGGCGCCGCTAAGTCGGCATATTTCATAAGAAATCATTTTCGAAATTAAGTGGAGCGCGGTTGAAATCTAATCTCCGACATGCATAGTTTGCGGCATCGACATCCCGATTTTATCTCATAAGTGCAGTTCCATATTTAGATTCCAGCAATAACCACTTTATTGGCCATATCACAGCCTCATGAATTGCCGCGCGATCGAGCGAGAACAATCCTGCATAATTAGAATGAATTATGGTCGCATTAACGATGCTTTCGGTTAATCCGCGAAATGTCTCATAAAAATGACGACCGAATTAAATAATCCGATAAGAGGTGCGGCTTAAAAATACAGATCCAGATTGCAATTGTGCCATCAATATCAGAATATCGATTTTCAAACATGTACGACAACGAGAATAGCTTCTGAGGTTCTAATAAAATATTTGCCATTGTTTCGCATTCGCTTTTCAGTTCCGATCGACCGAGTAAAAACCAGATGGCTTTGAGTTTTCGATCGTGGGCGCACTATGCCGATCACGAGTCCGCCGATATGTGTTATAGACTATTTATGTGGCTCCACAGCCAAATGCAATGTATCGGTTTTATTATTTAGCTCGAACTATGATAGCTTGATTCGCTATTCAATGTTCTACGGGTGTATCGTAAACCGTGAGCACTCCGCGAGAAGTATAGTGCGAGAGATATTTGTATCGTGAGCTCTTTGTCAAGGTGCCTGCGACAGAATCACGCGCGGCAATAACGGCAAAAACAACTCCCGGCTTTCGTGTAAACCCGCGATATCATGAAGAAGAACCACGAATCCAATCTCTCTTTCTCCCTTCCGCGCGCGACTGAAGAAAAGAAAAACATCGGCCATAAACTTCCCAGTGGTTGATACAACCCTGATATCTTCTGTCGTTACAAGTACGGCCTCTAACTTGTGAACTACGTCGTAATTAAGATGGCAAGAAAATATACTGGCCGGTAAAATGTTAAATATGGGAGGTATCGTCGTATGTGGAAACGTGTCGTATCGCGCGAAAAGAATCGTACGAATAACAGCGCCGAAGTACTCTTGAGCGGCGTGGAAGATTTAAATAAGAGCCAACGTGATTCAGTACTTTGCTCGCGTAGAAAATTGTCGAAGAAACTCGTTGACAGTTTAAGAAACGACAACTCCTCTATAAGTGAAATAATAATAAAAAAATTTTAAGCAGATACTTTAAATTAAATTATATTAACATACTAATTATAATTATATACATGTACAATATTATATTTATTAATAACTATAAACATTTACTAATAAATGCAGTGTTTTTTTATGTATATTTTACTATTTCTCTGTTGTGAAATTAAACACCGTACGGTGCGTTATGTATATTTTACATGAGAACACTACATAGCGCTCATTGAAGTCTCCTGGGACCTCACGGAGACTTCAACGAATGGAACGTACTATCTTCGCGGAACGTTTCGCGAAATCCCAGGAGATTTCAATGAGCGCAATGAGATTATCCGCACGTGAAATGTAATGTGATGTTTAATTTTGCAATAGAAATAATAAAATATATTCTGATGATTGAGAAGTCATCGCCAATAATGATATTAGCTTATACCATAAAATCGAATATGTTGCGACATTATGAAAGTTAGGACACTAATGACGTAATAACACCAAACATTAATATGATTATGCTGTCATGACCACAACTATAATTGCATTTAATATCACTCTGAAAATGGACCATTAAAATGTAAGTATACTTCGTAAGTCCGCATTGAGTGTTGTAAATTACATCTCTTTTGATTATCTTCTAAAGTTCGTCATAAATAACTATAGTTTACCGGTGACATAGGACGGCTTACCTGTTTCCTAAGTCACCAGTCAACTGTATTCATGGAACTTCAAAAGATAATTAAAAGAGACTAACGTAAAAGGCTTTGATTCTACACTAACAAAGATTCGTTATCTCTAGATATATATTTGCACAATCAAGTATATGACATATAGAATAATCGTAAAATCGAAAATGACTTATCAATTTTTGTAACGAGGAGGTGAAAGGGTTTATGATTCTAGGTTCGATGATTACGACTCGATTTCTCATACGAGATGATAATGTGCCACACCAGATTGTTTAAATAATTTTTTATGCATAGACAATTTTTATAAAAAAATTTATCTATCTTTAAAAACAGAGAGAAATGAATGAAACGAAGTACACTTATATTAAAATGATTTCGTTGCTATAACTGGAAACGTTATTATGGAAATGGGAAATCAGCTTCTGGTGTTATTATCTAAAAGAGAGTGAAAATGAAATTCGCCACACGGTCTGCTTACTTTCTTTCATCCTGCTTTCTTCTGCGCGGCTTGGATTTTGTATGCGACTAAAGAGTAGGAAGATGTTTACGTTTTACCTTCGTCGTCAAAAGAGAAATGTAGATTACAGGGTCGTGCGGGCGGTAAATGAGCCTCAAGGCCGGTTTCATGAACGCATTTAAATGTTAAGTACACTGCTCTTTCTTTCTTTGAGGCACAAAAGGAACTGGCGTGCGGTGATGATGTTGAAATATTAAAACAAACCGGATCAGACCTTGTCGGCGATTCATTGTACCGGTTTATCTCACCTTAAGCTAGTTTTTAGGGAAGAGCAATGGGAATATTATCTCTCCTCTTCTGCTACCTAGTGACACCAATTTTACGACAGTAGTTTTTTTAGGACAGGTATCGTTTACAACACCATGATATTCTCAGAATTTCAAAAAAACTAGAGTATGCACCATATGCTTGCAGCAAGCGGATAACAGATGACGATACCGTATACCGTGCTAAATCCCACGGCAACGAAGAGAAACTATAGCTAGAGAGCTAATCTTGCTCGCTAATCTTGATTTTATAATCAGTTTCAGAATTAACGGAGTTTGTTTCACCAATAGAAAGAATCCGTAGCTAAGCATACGAGTAATTTTTTTTATAAAACGCATCATACATGGACAATAATACATAATACATAATATATCTAATTTCAAATTATGTAAAACGAAATTAAACGCATGTTACATAATTTTTATGTAGCATTATATGAATATAACTAAATATAGGTTAAAAAGACTATAGACAAAATCAGTTATAATAGATATTTAAAAAAAATATTTCGGTTTTTATTTAATATTTGTTTATATTTTACTCATGCATTTTAACATATAATATATTATAACAACATTGTGAACATTTGATTAAAAAAAAGAAAATTTTTGTTACAAAAAACAGACCAAAATCTATCGTATCATCCTATATGCTGCGCGTGATAAAACGGTGTTGTTTCCACGTTCTTTTCACTTTTCCATTCTTCGGCACCGTCGCGGTCGTGTAGAAACAGAGAAGCCGCGAAGAGCGCGTGCAGTTAGCAAATTCCTCGGAGCCCGCAAGTGACATTACCATTGGTCTCACACGCGGAAGCAGAGAATGTGGAACGTCGCGGTAAATCGACGCGAAGCGCCAGGGACGTGTACATGCGAGAGCTCCTCTTTCCGGGAGGTCAGCGAAACCGTAAAGAAGCCGGAAATGCGGGTTTCTTGCGAGAAACATGGACGTATACTTATACCCGTTGCGGCGGCGGTGGCGGCACAGGGACGACCAGGGTCGCGTCGACCACCTTCGGGATCGCCGAGCTGGACGATCAATCGAGCACGATCGTAACGTTCGATCGATTAAGGCATGCCTCGCGTGCTTGAATGCTCGCTGCACGCGACGTTCATTGCTCTTCGGGCTCATTTGGAACGACGTTCGAAGGCTGAGCATCTTGCCGAGTCCCGAGAAAAGACATCCGGCACATTTCGACCTTTGAGTTCGGCTCTTAACGATGCATCGATATTCCCGTTGACGCAATGATATAATTCTTTCACGCGCCAGGAGCGTTCAGATAGGAAATAGTTCAAGTAATGTCGCGACGAGGAAAAAAGAGATCTGCTTTGCAGAATTGTTAAAAATTTCACTCATTGTCAGATTATCTTATCGATGATTATAAAGTGTTTACAATGTTTTTGAACAATTTTCCCTAAAGCTTGATATCTATCTTGCATAACTATACATATGCAGTGTACGGTTTTTCCTACTACTTTATGTAATCCTTAATGTGCCCACAATGGCTCCTATATTTTGTTATATCACTTTTCGTTTACTGTAAGATCGATTAAAACAAATTGCTGTATTATCAAGGCTGTCGTTGCAACCGTACAGTTATTCTCGTCCACAATATTATTACACTAGTAATCCATCCGGCACGAGTAATCTGCCCTACGTTCGCGTTCCGCATAAGTCACGGCGGTAAATTCTACATCGTGCTTGCCGCTTCGCCATCAAAATTCCGTATTCTAATGAAGATCGCTGCGTGCGAGTCGCGAGGAATCTACGAGTACATCGATGTTAGCGGGGATAGGAATCCGCAGCTACACGACTCGTAATTGCCATAAACAACCGCGTCCAGTCAGATGTTTTCCACGTTTCTGGAATGCCGGGTTGTGTAGCGCGGGAGATAAGTGAATAGCGCAGGCAAGTAAATTAGCTCTCTCATAATGGAGCCACTGTGCGTGTATGTGTGCGCGCGCCAGTTAATAATGTATTCGCGTCGCCCTGTGCTGTTCCGATGCTCCGCTTTTCGTAGCACCGCCGCCGGGAAGAAAACCTTTCCCGTTAATTAGTCTGCCGTTAATTTCACGGAGATTCCACCCAGCCGATAGAGCGAGCGATCACTCTAACGAGTGAATGCCGCTCTACCGGATTTCGTAGAGCCGTATCGCACGGAATTCGCGTTTCATCGAAGCTTTAAATTTTATAGGCTGCAAGAAATTACTCTATGCCCCTCTTCGGTTCGCGCTCTTTATATCAAATAATTTTATTCTGTTGTACAACTGCAGCATTATTTTATGCAGATATATGCGTAATGAGAGTATAGTGGATATGAGACCGCTATCGATCGTATTTTTATAAAGAAAGAGAAAGAATATTCATTATATTTTTAATACACAATAGAAATAACTTAAGCAAATCAATAAATAACTAATTTATTATCAATTTAAGAAAATTGCTTTTATATATTTTAAATTTTCAATATTACGACACGTACAACAATGCACAAACACGTAACAATGACATTGCCACATAATATTTATGCAACATCTATTTCAAAATAATATTGAGTTAACCGTGCATTAATTAGGCAAACAAAGGAACGTATATGAATACTCTACTCCGGCAATACTACGAACAGCATGTAACGGCTGTGAAATCCTGGAAATCATTGCTACATTCTGTCACGGTAAAGCCCGGCACACAAAGAAACATTAGATGCATCCAAGAACGAGCCTGGCTCGCGTCGCTTCGCCTAAGCGTTCCCACGTGTTACTAGGTCACTATACTTTTTAAAAGCGAGTACCGTATATTCACCTCAACGGGTAATCTGAAATCTTCTTCGGGACCGCGGCACGATAAAGTCGCTAACGTGTTAGCGCCTAGCTTAGCCCTCTTCCGAAGCGAACTGAGAATTAGTAGCGTAACCGGTTGTACGCGGCGAAACGTAACCGGTGGAAAAAGAAATAAGAAAAGAAAAAAAGAAATGCCGCGAAGTTCGAACGCACACTCCGACGAACGCGCTAATCGGCACGGTGAGAGTAATATCCATTAGTAGTCCCCTACAATTCAAAGGCTACCGACAGCCTCTCGACGCTTTTATTCCCGCGAAAAAATTCACGCCTTTACACACCGTGCAATTATCTACTTACGGGCATTACACTTGCAACCGGCAACACTTGCATCTACTTGCCAGCTGTAATTACACGGCTGAAAGGCAATTCGCCGCTAAGAGGCGACGCGCAGCAGCGTTTTACGGGTAATTAACATTCGTCTCTCAATCGGGGCGGATTGTCGGTCGTCGCTCGCCGCGAGATACGAGACCTGGCCTCTCCTCAAGCAACGTCTCCCGAACGGTGGACGCAACACCCCGCGATGGTTTGCACTCGCGTGATTTCCAGGAAACCCATCGCCGCGCTGTTATCGAGGCGAATTGGCGCTCGTAAATCCTGGCACTTACTATTACCGTTACCGCGCTCGAGGAAAGCGCAGAAGCGCGGCCCCGCAGTCTCTGCCCTTGAAGCGCAGAAATAATCGGCGGTGTAACCCGTGCGAACCTGGCGCCCGGGATGGCCTAGAAGAGTCGGAGTTTGAGGAATACTCTCGCGGGGGTGGGGAAGAGAAAGAGACCGGCCGGCCGGCTCTATTACAGTTTAGTTATACCGCGGGAGAATCCCAGAATTCTCGACCACGAAGACATTCGGCGAGACGTATTAGCAAGAACGTGTGCTCTTCGTATTGGAGCTGACCTCATCGCCGCTCCGACCTGCGTCGCCATCGCGGCGCCTGGCAGAAAACCTTGAGGTTATACCGGCGAACAAGGGCCGGCATCACGACTGAGCGAATTAAATCCTTTCCTAATTTAGAAAATCTACCTTCTCAGACCTAAATGCCATTATCCCTTAGTTTTCGCGGTACGTTTTATCCACAAGCGGTTAGAAAACCTTCAGGTAAATGTTCAAACGGACATTAGGCTCGTTTATTCTGGTATATTCGTTTCAGACACGAATTTAGACACAAATCGAACCAAGATCTTTACGGCCTATTTGAGAGATTGTTGCAATGTTAAATTAAAAATTACTATTATAAAGTTTAGCACGATATTACTTTAACTATGTAGTTGATCATTTTTTTATGCCTTTTATTGATCTACTCGTGTCAATAATATCGATAATGACAGGGATAATATTATCGAGCAAATGCCTCCTGCACCAAGAAAACTATTACTCCTATAGTTGACCCGAACAAACCCGATATAGCTGAAAAACAGACACTCGATCGATCAACGATTTGCGGGCCACCCGTTGCAACATACGAGAGAATCGATCCGTAGACATAATCGAGCAATCATTTTCAAGATGATTTACGAGATCGTGGCTGCGCAAAGTTGCGGTTGGTTTGCTCACCAAGCGTGTATTATCATAGCTCGCTTAACCGAAGTTAAGCAAAGTCTCTTGCCTGTGTCTTTTATGTCATAACAAATAATTTACGAAATATAATCATCTTCCGCATTACTTCATCTTCAGTATAAATACAATGTTTTCTTTCTAAACATATTATCAGTTATTTTTATTTCGGAAAAGTTATTAAACTGCCGAAAACCTGTGATATTTTCAATTTTTTTGCTGTATCAATTTCTAAAATTCAAATAAATTTACAAAATCAAGACAGGACAATTATAATAAAATGATGAAGGAAACTATGTCGTTATTACATAAGGTACGATCCAATACTGTTTTACGCAACTTATTGTTACTTTAAATGATGGAATACTGACTATATACATAATGACTATCTAAATATATGTATGCATAGCGTTATACAACGTATTTCTGATGTATTAAGATTGTATCTCCATGATACGATTAAGGCTATTACGTATTACCGTTCTCTTTTTGGATCCAGACTACATTCTAAAGTCGATTCCGGCTGGCAAAAGTATTACTGTCATTATGCAGTCCGCAGGATACATATCATAAAATATAACGGTGACGGCAGACTGTGATGTTGCATGTAATTTTAGTTCGCGCTGTGTGCTGTAAATGGTGAGAGTCAGCATTACAACTCCCACAAAAAAAACAAAGTTTTATTTGAAATGTACTTTTATATGGATACATAAAAATATTGGACTTTCACATATAACTTTGATTTGCACCATATCGCGAAGCAGATAAATAATCCTGGCACCGCTGCTGCGAGAAACGCTTAAATTTACATCGTGACTTGCATTTAAGTTTTACGATTTCTAAGTTTTTATTGTTGAATACATGTGTGTTAATTTCGGATGAGGACGCGGTGCGTAGGTCGTCGTCGAGCGCACGCACGCACAATCGCGATACTAATTTTTACAATCGCGACAACAACAACGTCGCGCTATAAAATCACGATGTCACAGCGACTTTCTCAACGACGACGGAACGCGGGCTTTACGAGCGAACGATTTGCCACCGTGGCGATGATGACCACGACGACGGCCGGCGTTAAGATACTCGGCGGTGGCGTTCTACCCGCTTGAACCCCGTGCGAAAGGTTCGAGGCGACGAGCATCGGAACCTGCTGAACGCACTAACTATGCCGCTCACTCGTCTCACCGCAGGCGGACGATCCTCGAGCTGTGTGGAGTTCAGCGCGTACCGATCGCAGGGAAGACGCGTGTGCTGCATACGCGCGTCCCGGTGCTGGAGGTTAGATAACGGTGTAGCAGCCAGGTAGCAGACACGAAGACGACCTAACCCGCAGGGCCGAAGAGAGCGGGAGGACGGCGAAGATGGAGAGAAGAGACGGAAGAATCGCGCGCGATTCCAGAAAGAGAGGGACGTGCCGACGTTGTACGTCATTCCAGACGCGCGCACACATAATAGTCTGAGAACAAAGATGATATGGAGGAGTACGAGGGAAGGGAGGCATTTCGCCGGCCTTCTGCATCATCTTCGCCTAGCCTAGATTTCGAATCCCTTTCCAGAACGGTCGGCCCGGCGATGTCGATCGTGACCGGTCTCGCTTGAACCCGAACTACCCGAGTCCTTGTATCTGTGATCGTCGATCCTTCGCGAGAATATCGCGAGGAGGTGAAAGGGGGAAAGAGTGGCACCGCGTTCCCGAGATAACATTCCTCTCGCGAGAAACTCGCCGGGGCCCCTCGTCGCTGATATCTGGCGGAGAAATGCGGGACATCGATCTTCCTCCAGATCCTCGTCGACCGCGGGAGAAGGAGGAAGAGAGAAAGCGAAAGCACACGGGGCAACCACCGTCGGAAGTTTCTCGCCGGGGGAGAATTCCGGAGTGGCAGATGAAATCGAGACGATCGTCAAGCGACCCGTGTTAACCCGACGTGACGAAAAGTATCGAGGTGTGCGCCTTGTTGTAATCGAGCGTCGGACGAACGGGCGCCCAATTAAGTGGAGAAAGACGAACGTGGCACGGCGGGAGATTTTCGCAGAGGCCGGCCACCGTTGGACCTCGCGCAAGCGTATATATGCTCTCTAATGCTTTTCTAACGACCGTCCGTGTCGTTATGACGGGACCGTGTGCCGGTTGGTCTTCTCGTACCTACTAGGACCGGGAGATAACTCGGCACAAATCCGATTCACGAAGTAACGGAGTCCATCTCCCGGCCATCTCTCGCTGCACGACTTTGATGAAACTCGACGCCACGTAGTCGCGTTGTTCGACCGGGCCGGAGCTGGCGCGTAAACTTCTTTATTTTAATGAAACACGAAGTTCCAAACTCGTACATCGAGATATTCGAGCGGCGAGGATGTACGATGTAAATTGAGAAGCCGGGTGAGGAGGGAAGGATCGGTCGTTCGGGACCTTCAAATATGGATTCGTCAGTGAATAAACGGACCACCTGGCAGCCAGGAGTTACATACATTCCTCGGGATTCCTGCGTCTTCAAGCAGAAAGATTCCGCGTGCAGCTGCCTTCGAGAAAAAAGGCGTACGCGAGGAGAAGCGGCTGTCGAACGTACGATTGCGTACTATTAATCGCCACACAATCATTTCGCACGGCAATGAAACGAATGTTGTAATTCTGCATATAACATTGATACTAATCTTTAGAATTTATTGCCAGTATCCGCTGGTTTAAAGGTAACACGCGCGCGTTGTTATACATGGGTTGCGTTTCAGTATCGAGGATAATTCTCGCCTCGTATCCCGCGCAAGGCATTACACGAGATAATTGTAAAGGCAATCCGAGGTAACGTCCTCGTCACTCGCGATATGATTTATTTCGCGTTTACGCTTTAGCGTCGGCGCGGCAACCGACATTTATCGGCCGTAATGGCGAATGCCGGTCGAGGAATGAAATCATCGCTCGAAATTGGACTAGTCCTTTGTTGCCCAACCGAAAAGGGCTGCATTCCCGTCGGTCGGCTTGCCGGAACGCCATTGCCACACCGCGCTGCGCGGGTCGGCAATAAATTATGAAGATTGATGTTTCGCAAATCAAAGCCGGTCTCTCTCGCGAAAGCAACACTTCAGAAACGGTCGTCGCGCGAGGAGAGGAAGAGTTAAGCGGCGACGAATGTCGGATGATCTCTCAAAGAAATCGTCTCGCCACCTACGACGACCTCGCGGTTCACGTATGGATTAGGATTTACGTGCTGCGGTCTCGGGATCTGTTCGCCCGCGAATCGGCACGGCTCGTCTCGGCTCCTCGTGCGAGTTTTACGATGTCGTGTCGATTTGCAGATCTCTCGGCGTGGTTGACCCGTTTCTTCGTCAGTCGGATGGCGCGGTTAAGCGACTTTTAAGGTCTTCGAAAAGGCCGCTTCGCCTTTACGCTCGTATCAAGAGTTTACGGTTCACACGACCCCGACACCGCCGATCTTAGAGGCCATCACGACGATTTGCATGGTTTCTGACGCCGCTTGCCAGGCGTGTCGTTTCGGCTCCGGGACCGGCAGGTACGCGTTTTCCTACCGTTCGTCGACAATCGACGAGAAGCCGAGTAATTGACTCGAAGGCAACGTCGGGCTGATGTTAACAACGCGAAAAACGGCACACCCCGAAGCCCGTCGCTGTTATGATTGAAAACCGAGAAGCGGTCGCGAATATCTTCCAGCTGTGGTTCGAGCATCAAGTCAACCCATCGAGACGGATGACATTAAGTACATTTGTGGTACATGTACCTTCTCCGTTGAGATATCACGTCGAGAGGCGAACTCTGACATTTCTGACATCACGAGAATTTTGTTTGAGAACGCGCGAGTAACGCAAGATTGTTTATTTATGATTAACAGATCAAGCAATCGCTAATTGCTGTGGCATGTAAAGAAAAGGTTACCCATTCGAAAAATCATGCACAATAAATATTAATTCGATTGCTGGTTAAAAAATTAGTTAAAAGCGATAGTCAGATTAAGGTTTAATTTATGTCGAGGTGTTTCCATAAACATTAATTAAAGTCAATTGAAATGATTTAACTGTCATGTTAACGATTTAATTGTCACTGATTTGACTATCTTTCTAGAAATAATATTTAAAAGGGTTTGAGAATCAGCTGAACTTTAATTAATTTGATATCTATTGGAATGAAACAAATGTCATATTAGAGACTTACAAGAACTCGTAAAATCTGACGTTGAGATAATTAATTTCTAAATAACACTTCAAATTTGTAACTAGCATTCAAAGCAAAATGCACATAATACGTATATGTTAACAATATTATGCGAAGTGCAAATAAGACTCTATATAACTGTGGTCGCGAAACAGATAAATTTCACAAAAATAACGGATACAAATATTAAGAATACCTGAAGGGAGAGAAAGGTAAAGATGAAATGGCATAAAGCGAGTCGATCATGAGGTCGATTATCGTTGTAACGGCACTTCTTACAATAATTGACGGATCGTGCAGCGTTTCGGCCCAGAGCAAAATTGCCAGGTACAACAGCCTGCGACTACAATATGCGTGCCTTATGCACAGATACGTCCATCATCTTAATTGCGAAAGATACACATCTTAATTCGGATCAAGGACAGTCGCGTCACGGGCTCGCGCCTCGAGCAACTGATACGACAATTTATTGTTTATGGCTGGCCGCGATCGGACCTGCCGCGACAGCGCGCGTGAACAATGAGCACTTGGAAACTCTACGACAATTTAACATAGCCCATTGACCCGCGTATAAGTGTTAACTGTATCCGCGACGAGTCATTCGAATAATCGTTCGACTCTGACGTCTATCGCCGTAATATCCGAAATAAATTATTTATACGTCGTAACTCATGTAGACTGACAGAACCATAAGCGATCGCTCGTGGTTGCGAGTAGCACCTGCGCTTAAATTACCCCTTTACAGGCCGATCTACGCGAGTAGGAGCTACTGTGACAGTAGTAAGTAAGGATGCAAGGCAACGACGCACAGTCATCCTCGATATACGATCCCGGGATCAAGCGCGCCTTATTTTTCCCACAAAAATCACCGGTTAACTGTAAAACTGGCGGGTGGGTAAACGAACGCACGCGGACGCGAGCGTGCTCGCGGGAGCGCGCCGCACGCTCGAGGGCACCGCCGCAACACACCCACTCCTCTCGTCCGCTAATGGAATTACCTGTTCGAGTTTACAGAAACCCATAAGCGGGGTTTGTGTGTCCTAAGAACACAGGGCGTGCGAACGTATGTGCCGCGCGCGTGCACGTGCAACGGCCGCGCGTGTGCGTACGCTCACGTTTGGACGCGGGCCCGCGCCTGCATACGGCCGTTCACACGCGTGTAGGTGCACGCGATGGAGCACAGACGCAAGTGGAAATTATCAGCGCCTTTGCCTTCCATCGCCCGAGGCGAGCGACGACCTCCGCGATCCTCCCACCTTCCGTGCGCGCTGAGCATTTTCCAGGCTCGGACTTGGCCGCGCTACATTGAGGCTTCAATTCCATTTAGACGAGTTACACGCGACCGATTTCGTATCGCGCGCGTTACATCATAGAACGAGACGTGTCGAATCGATGTGCGCTCGCGTGCCTGTATGATTAGAATATTGTTCTTTCATTGATCGTTACGCCGGAAAGGCGTTCAACCGCGGAAGGTTGCGTAACTTTTCATAATAGCTAATTATCGTCGCACGTGGAGAGAAGGTATGTCTAGACGCTGACGTTCCTCCCGAGGTGTTGCGGCGTATATTATTAATGATGCCGCGCGATACATCCGAACGGCATTCCTACGCCGCTGCTGCGAACATCCGAAAGCATCCGTTCATTACGTCGCAGTCGCATAATTAGACGGAGAAAAAGTCCGTCGGCTCGTAATTGCTCATGGACAATTACGGCAGCCCGTGCCGCGCCTTTTCGCTAATCGTCGTTTTAAATACAAATCTACAGTTTTATTTATCCGGTCTAGCGGTACATCCCGAGAGGAAGTAGCTCTATGCGTTGCATGACTGCACAACTTCGAGTATTCGCGATTTCTCGCGGGTTCCTCTTCCCAGGTAGTAACTCTCACATCTCCAATCCATTCGATCATGTCCAATCTATTCGACGCGATCTATTCGATCCACGCAGAATCGAATCACGTTGCACGACTTGTGTCCAAGATTGATGACTGGGCTTTCAGCTTTTTTCATTACGCGCGCGTCTAATCCCTCAAACCACAACGGATCAGTAAGTGGTGAAGATACATTTGCATCCACGCTACTTGTGCCTACGCGCATACGATCATTTGTCAGAGCGTGCGGTTGACCGGAAATCGCCATATTATCGTCCATGCTGGACAGAAAACTCGTTTCCATGGGCCGGTACCCTTCCACACCCACACGATTCTCTCAGACTTTCGGGCTGCATCAGACGCGGAAGAGCCGAGACGACTGAACGTCAAACAATGGCTGTTCCTCGCTTTGTGTATGTATTTGCTTTTTGTCCTTTAATGGCGGCTTCGACCGGGAGCAGAAAAGATGAGAACCTGGCGAGAAAGATGTAACACCGTGGGAGCCAACGGCCTCGTTTCACGGTTTCTGCCCCGTGAAAGTGATCTGATATTATAACGAAAACACGCTATTAGACCTCCGTCGCTATTCAAGATCCGCTCGAGATCGTGAACTGATGGATCGCGGTCATTTGTTCAGCACGACCGTGTTGTCCCGCGTTTGTCGCTCGTTCGTTCAGACCGTTACGCAATCACGATTCGCGTCAAAGGTCAATACTTAAGATATTTCATCTCGAAGCTCTGACAAAGGCGCGATCGAAATGTCGCGGAGAAACTTGACGAAGGAAGAAACGCGCGATTCTTCAGTAAGACACGATTAATGTGATTTTAATGTACCAAGCTTTCTTCGATAATGTACGTAGGTAAGAAAGAAATATTTTAAGAGTATTACTTAATTGTTTAAAATATTTGTAATATTTTGCTAAATTCGATTTTTTATGCCAGAAAGGAAAATATGCTTTTCGTCATATGTTAATAAAGTTATTACTTCCAATTTCTGGTTTTTAATATCTCCATTCAAAGATATGCATAACAAAGTAACACAGACTAAAAATCATCAGAATTTAAAAATTATTAGATTTGTTTAATTAAAGACATCTGCTAATTTACCGCAAAGGGACTAGCAGTCAACATACAGATTCCACAAGTAATTAAGCCTCTTCTTGAAATCACCGCGCTTGACAGAGCGCGTCTCACCTGCGGCATCGCTGGATCGCTGCAGGAAGAAATAATCAATGATGCCAGTCCGTTGTCATTCAAGACGCCCCGCTTGCCGCGTGCCTTTACCGTTAAATCGCCAAAGCGGTTTCCACAATTTCTCGGCAAATAATCCGATCTGTACGAGTGCTTCGACCGTAGAACGCGAAGTTACGCAGAGCGCGGCCCTCGAGCGCGGCGTTCGCGCCAATGGGGCAATGAATCATCCGGTAACGCAGCCTGTCTCGTCATTACTTTCCTTACTGATCGGTTCGCGGTTCGAAGACCGGCTCGTTCGTAAGGTCAAAAGCGTTTTCGCGTCCGGGACTCGTTATCGGGAGAGTTCCCAGGAACGGTGCTCCTTATTCGAACAATTCGATCAAAGGTTCTCGGCTTGGCAACGAGTACCAGCGACTATCCTCGGCGATCACCGTGTGTTTCTACCGCGACATACCTTGTCGCGGCTCGTTTCGCAGTCAACATGATATCGTTCTTGACCGGGCGTTACGACGGACGACGATGACTTTGCGCGGACAACGTTGCGAGAGCAGCTGCCCGGTCTGTCCAGTCGCGACCACACACGTACTCTCCCTTTCCACCGTGAAATCAAAGCCAGAGAACGTGCTCATTCCGGTGGGATTCCAGCGGGGCACTCTCGCGCGATCACGTAACCCCGCGATTGCTATCGATGGATTCCTCAGGAATCTCGCGGTCGTAACTTCGCGAGCGGCGGAGCCGATGGACGGGCACGATGATGATATACGCGTGCGTAAGGAATTCGTTCCTTGACGTGCGCGTCTTAGGTTTGCAAAAGGGACGAGGTTTGTGGTTATCGACGACTCGCTCAATTTGCCGGATGTGAGACGACGGGCAACGAAATCGAAGTGGTCGAAATCGAATAGGCGCATTCTGAGTAGCAGACACTCCTGCGACGTGTAATCGTGTCGATGAGCTCGAGAAATTATAAATTACAATAGTAATCTGCGCTTAATTGTCGAAGGATCATTAATCTACGAATGGCATGACAGGTTGTAACGTTCGTTTGTGCGAAGAAAAGGAAATGTGAATGCGCTTAAACTATGGAGGATCGCGGTACGATTACTGAAATAAATTGTTAGAGAGATGCACGTGCGCTACCTACTTCTATACAAAGGAAGACTTAATAATCTTGATAGTCTAACGAGCAGCGGTAGATTTAAACGCCTAAATCAATTTCGCGCCTTTGAATAGATACGCGTATCTGCGATATATCGTAGATACGCGAAATCAGTTATCGCACGATTCTACCGTATTTCCCTTTCGTCGCGTGCGAAATTTCACGCGTCGTTTATCACGCACGACGGCATGCGAGATATGACCGATTAATCTTAACGAGGTTTTTTGACAGCTAAACGTTCACTCGCGATTTTGTCCCAAAGCACGGCTAACAAAGTAAATCTCGTATCTTATTGATATGTAGATCGCCTTCTGTATGCTCTTTTCAGCCAGGAACAACTGTCGCTCGCTGAAGATGAGTCGCTGCTCCGAAACGTTCCAAATATTCCAGGATAAAAACTCTTGGTCCGCAAAAAGGAGAGAAAGGGAGAAAAAAGCCCGAGGGCAAGACTCGCAGCCAAGGGCAGCCAAGTGGGTCCGCTAGACACGCCTCTGCGTTTCTCTCGACTCTTTTCTCTCTTCTCCGACAATATCCGACGCGCTGACAAATAAAGCAGAAATTTCGAAGCGAACGTAAACGGGCGTGTCCATCGTTTTACCCGTCCGTAATCGATCGCGCCGTAGACCGGGTCGCGGTGACGTCAGGGTCCCGTGAAGGCATCGCGTAGGGCACGCGACTTGCACGAGTACGTGGACAGGCCCTTTCAAGGTCGGCCGCCGTCCAGGATTATCCCGTGGAATCCTCGATCACGCGCCTGTTGCTACTTAAAGCGTGTCGGAGCAAAACATCTCCCCTCGGCTCTTGCCGTGACTGCATCGAGGTCGACCGGATGGGAGAGCGAACGACTCGAGAAGAATTTACGTCGGTTGGCTCGAAATTGATCTCGTCTACCATTCTCAAATAGATATTATGTATCGTTGATAATTTATCTCATCGGCAGGAGATCGTCGAAACAGCCTACCCTTAAGCTCGCCAGATTGGGTCTTTAAAGGTACGCTGCATCAGAAGTAATAGAGAATATCTATTAGCTGTAATGTATAATTATGTCTCGAATGTTTACGTCGAGACATGCAATTTCATGATCCATCTAGCGACGAAATCATTAAGGATCACCCTCGATGTTCCCACTCTTGTCCGTCTGATGAATTTGGATAAATGTTATTAAATATACCCAACAGACTCTCTAACTATATGTGAAACATGAAGTTCGCATGCTATTTTAGTTAATGATTCATCCGGATATATCAGGATTTCAAGGCAAACTCATTGAATCACGAAGCTCGTCAGATCTGGAAGACGTCATGTACGGGGTATGCACAGTATCATCGCCGCAGTACGACGTGTTGTATTGCTATGCAGACTGTTGCTGCCAAATGGTGACCGCGACTACTAAAGCAACGCCGTAAATTCGACGACGTGATAATCCTTAGCCTCGAACGATTTCCCGGTGAGTTCTGGTACAACGGCCGCGAGCGCAAGTGAAACATCGTGCATAACAGGCACGAGCTCGTTGCTTTTGACAAGGCGCGTTCAGAGCGATGCGCAACCCGATGAGTACTTTGTTATTAATCCCGCAGCTCGCGGCGAGGCACGATTCCGCTTTCGAAACTCAAACTTATCCCATAATTAACGACGGCGGCCGCGGTATTACTTTCGACTACCCGTCAACCGCGTCACGCTTAGCCTCTTCCACGGTGCTATCCGCGCGGTTTCTCAGGGGAGACACGGAGCCAGGGTTAACGAGATCTCCGGGGCCCTCTGACTCTCTCGTCGCGGTGACTCAGAATCCGCGATTGCTCAGTCGGAAGTCGCGACCGTGTACGAGGCATAATAAGCAGCTATTGTACGTCTTGGCACGGCGATGCACCGGGTGTAATACAAGGGTAAAACGTGTTTCTTGGGCGGACGAGAGGAAAACGAAAGACGGTAACGTTGTCGTCCGTATCCCAACGTTGTCGTTGTATCTTCGCATGTCGGCCGTTAGCAGTAACCTCACGTACGGAACCTCCGCGCAGCATCGTGTATTTCACCCGATACCTATTTTCTGGCTCGCTCTTTTACCCGATTGTCGCACGGATGCGTTCCATGGCGTCAATCCTGATTTCGTCACAAAAGATTTCGTACGAAAAGACAAGACAATTAGTCAAGATAAACGTACTATCATCTCGCAAACGTTTCACCATAGACCATAATAAAATTCATTTTAAGAAAGCGATCTTTGTGCAACTTTAGTTAACGTGCAGAGAATTGTGAAAAACAAGACTTGATCTCCTTATTGTAGGCTATTTCTACAATTTGGAGGAAGATAAATGAATAAGATAACGAGAAGATGACAGAGAGAAAGAGAAGATCTGTTATTATGTCGTTTGTCTAATCGTTTTCTTTCTTGAAACGGCTCGGTTTGATGACAGCATTTAGAGGTACGTAATCGATAGTTTGGACAACTTGCTCAATACTATGTCGAAACGACATTAAAAATGTTAATAAAAACGGACAGTAAAGACCCGTCGGACGAAAGAACGATCCGCTTTCGCGAGAAGCCATTGCGATGCTAGAGCGACTTTACCAGAGTCAATGGAGAATCGTCGAGCCGCTGGATAACGAAAGATAATAAATCGAATGAGTAAGAGCAGCGGGACGCGAGACGCATTATGACGAAATCGTTACACACGAAAAAAAAACATCCGCTCTCGCAATCCGTCGTAAACGAATCATCTTTATTAACGAGCGACTCGCGAGCTCGCGTTTTATGAAATGAACCATCGAGGAAGCGATTAATCCGCTTTTATCCGAGAAGACAATGGAGCCGTTCTAAATTCCTGCCTACCAATACTGTTGACCAGGTCCCACTCGCGCAGCAATCCGGCTTCTATTCGCCGCCGCTGCACCGGGCACGCGCGAGCGGGAGAGAGAATCTCGTTGCCCACACAAACGGAAAACTGTTGCCGAGCCAGACACGTCACCAGACACAACGTCGCTTGTGAAATGTAACCTAGATACTCTAGGAGCATGTTGCACCTAACGCGCAACGGCCAGTCGCATAAGTCGTATGCTATACTGCGCCGTTGAATCGACATATAATGCGCCGATACAATCCGCGCCGAGAAGCCGATTTGCCAATCTTCGAGAGCCGCATATTTCGAACAAATACGTGTCGTTACATAGGTGCTGAAATTTTCACTGCTGTCAAGTCAGACGCGATCAGTTTGAATCGATAAACTTTATAGACCTTATCAACAAAAGAAATGTGACGTCGTAAATAAGGATCGTTATGTAAAATTTCAAATCGTTGTAAGTTTGCCTGAACGACATAAAATTTGCGCTTTTAAATTTCTTTATTGAAGTACTCTGTAATGTATTTTATTTTCATTTGTAATAATTATATATGTCATTGCCAACACATGCTTGGCTCTTCCATTTATTTCGCGTAATAGTTTCGTAACATCGCGAAACAGTTTCGGTGCCAAGGATTATCGAGTACCTAATATCGAGCAAGAGATGTGGAATATCGCGGAGGACAGAAAGGTTTTCTCGAAAAAAAAAAACTGATTCTCGCATTCAAAGCCACGATACGCGACCTTTCTACGCTCCTCGAGAATATTTACGCGCACGTACGAACATTCGTTCCGCGGCATGCAACAATAATTAAAGTCCGGCGGGTATCTGTCGCGCACCTTAATCATGCGGCGCCGTATGATAGACGCACTGCATCGCGTGTTTCCGATACGTAAGCGCATACTTTCACTGGTCGCGCGGCACGTGTTCTCTTAATGCAACCAGCGCGTTTATACCGGCGCGATTATTACAGTGCGGAGGCAATTCCAATCGCGGACTCGATACCGCGCGCTGCGAAATCAGGGCCACGACGGGTGCATCGCGCGCTGCAATATGCCCCGGCGATTACTCCGTCCGTTTATCTCTCTGCTGCATTATCCGCTCGTTTGATCCCGTGTCGCAGGTTCGATATCCACGTGCGCTCGCGCTGGCTGTGCCACTTTCGCAGGTCGAGCGGGTGGTTACGAAATTTTCTATTATACCGCGGTTACTCGATCCTCGCATAATCGCGAATGGCATCGCCGATTAAGCACTTACATACGGGAAACCTTGCCTGGAATGGTTTCGAATGGACACTTTACAAGGCCGACTAGTGCGTGCTTCCATGCATTCTAACCGATCTGTTCCGATCCGAATCGATCCGCGAATCACGACGCCCCTCGCGCTATAAAGTGAAGAGGAACACGAGCGTGCATTATCAATATTCGCTCATCTCATGTGCCGAGAGACGAGGCGAATCGGAAATGTCGTTCGACTATTCAGACACTGTACTCTTTCTACACACAAAGGTGGCTGGGAGAGAGAGAGGATTTGAAATAGTCTGTTAACTAGCGGTGGATTCCGAGCTTCGATCGACCGCTGCAAACGGCGCGCTCGCACGCGATTCCTTTATATCTTCTCGCAGTGTGCACTGTAAGAACATGAAAAACGAGCGTAGCCAGCGGCATCGAAGACGAATAATCGTTTTCGTTAAACGATCCAATATACAGATATGTATTGGACTTAACGACGGCGCGCGTTAATCTCAGTCACGTGTAACGGCGGACGTGATTTAGAAAGCGAGGAGAAGCAGCCCCGTCAGGTTGAAAACTTGGCGAGGATGGTTGGTAGATTTTATAGATTAAATAATGCTGGACGCAAGTACCGGTGCCGGTCTAGAGATTCCCCTACGTTTCTCGTTTAAATGCACTGTTGCACCGCGCTTCCGCTTGGGGAGTTTTCCCCGAGAAAACTGATCGGCCGATAGGATACCGCGAGTAAAGCAATTATGAATGCTATTAAGCGCGGCTGAAAACTCCGAGCTAATTGATTCCGCCCATGAACGTAAACTTTACCTACGATGCGTGCAATCGTCGGAATCTATCGTATGCGCCGTATATTAGCGCGATACTTTGAAATGGAAATTTATAATTGTAGCCTCGGGCAAAAAGAAAGTACATTTGCAATGAGTTCAGCTAAAGTAATGCATTCACCTACGGAATATTTCAATTTTTAATGTACCTTCTTAAGCTACGCTAAACGTTACAAAGTTCACTTTTAAATATTCTGAAAGGAAAAAGGTGCAAGCAGGAAAGTTATGCCGTACAAATTACGTTATTCTATCCCTCCCGCAAATTTTATAAAATCTGTGAAGAAGTTTTATGTTAAAAAGTGCTTAAAACTCAAAACTTTCTTAACTCGCAGTATTCATTGACGTATGTATCGATATGTTATCTTTTAATATCCGTTAATGAGTTATTCCAAATATATTATATCATTAATATCTCTAGACATACCAAAGCTGTGACGAAGACGATTACGATAGACGGCATTGCGTCAGTTTTTGTCGTCGTCCGATGATATATTTATCTGGAACATCGGATACTGATAACGCTAATTAATCGCAGCATTCGTAAATGCTCACGCAACAACGCGAAAAAGCGAATGAAAAGAAGAATACGCGATCCGCGAAGATATAGAGTTACGAGTCGTCGTGACATAAGCGTGAGCACGCAACGACGGGCAGAAATGACGTTTGCGCACACGCATGGTCGTAACGTCGGCAGACTCGAGAAAGGGGAAAAAAACATAACGCACACAAAGTCAGACAGAAACGGAGAACAGGCTCGAGCAGAGCGAGACGAAGACACGCCTACGGACGTGCGTACACGGACTGCCGCTCGCGTGTCTACGGGCTTCACGTGAGGAGGTGACAGTGAAAGTCCTGAATCACATTCCGATTCCAAGAGTACTATTAATAGTCTTAGAGTACGACGGAGTGGAGGAAACTGAATAAGTCCGGTAGCTGATCTAGTGCAGATGGTGCACGCATGATTCCCAAAATAATTTGTGCTTTCAGTGCTTTCGTCATCGGTAATTTGGTGTAAACGCAGTTAGCAATCTATTGAATAGATGTTTTATTTATACCATTATGTAAAACCATTATAATCACAAGCATTATACATATTTGTTCAATAATTTCATCGTCTACATTACAATTTTATATTTTAATTTTATATTTTAATTTTATATTTTAATTTTTTATATTTTATAGCTTTATAATTTTTCATTTTTATTATATTTAACTTTATATTTCTTCGTTTTAATGCTCCATAAATGAGATAAAGTGCACATATGATCCCAATAACCATAAAATTTTGTTGGTTCTGACAATCGTTCAAAAGCTGATACGCGTGTTAGATACATGGATATTGCAAATGAATATTTTCACCAGAAAGAGAGTAACTCACAATACTTCGTAATATCTTCCGCACGCTTCTTTCGCCACTATTATAAGTGCATACCTGGAAAAGACAAAATTCAAATTATTAATCGCTTGTACGTATAATACCTCAAAGATATTTTGAAGTAAGCTGTATATTAATCGGGAAAACGGTTCCGGGTTAAATATACACATATGTAAATGGAAATGATTTATCATATCCGTTAGTAACACGTTCCATAATTTCAGTAGATAGATGCAACTCGTATTAGCAAAAGCTAAACGCTGTGAAAAACGATAGTCCGTTAACTACCTCGCATGGTTACTGACAATCTTCCACATTACTGCGACTTCTTGCCTGCTTCTGCGAAAGAAGTGTATAGGCACAACGGTAAATGGCAAACGCGAAACGACTTGCGACTTCAGAAACGCAAAATCTGTCGACTCTATTCAAGAATTAACTAGCGTTACGTATTTTTCTCGATATTCGACCGCTTCTCTCAGAAATGTGGGCAACGAACTCCCCATGGCCGAGCGGGACCAGACTAGATTTTAATGACCGTCAGTGTAAATCAAGAAAGGATCTTTGTTGCCACTTCACAACTCATACGTGAGCAAATGTCTATGAGATGAACTCGTCTTTCCCGCGACATTCCCGACAACGGTGATATGGGTCGTGAGAGCCCGATGGTTATCGAGACGGTAAACTTAAATGAACATAAGTGCCGTAATACTGTGCCTAATGACGTAGATAGCTATGTTATATGTTTCTATATGCACAAAGTATGTTTCACAGAAACGAATATTTTTTTTAACTTATTTTGTATTATTCTTATAGATCATATATTCTCAAAAATTGAAATTTTTAATAACATTGTTAACCCTCAGTACCCACACTTCAAAAAAATCCCTATCTACCCATACTCTGGTATTCCTAACCCGCGTTTTTTTTGCTTGTATCTCTGGTTGTAATGCATCGATTTTAATTCATTTTTTTTAAATCAATAGTTTAAAAACTGAAAAAAAGAACATTCGGGTGAGAAAGTCAAGAAAGTCATAACACAAAAGATATTTTGCAATAAGTAAAAAGGGATCGGAAAAAATGCCGCAACTTTGAAAATCGGCCGGATTACGCTAGCCCAGTGTGTGTACTGAGGGTTAAAATTTTCAATTTGGACAGTGCGTTTTTATAGTTTTAACGTCGGTATATATGTACTTTAATATACAAGGTGTCCAATTTTAAAGTTTACAGTGCTATATCTCGCAAACCGATGATTGTATTGAACAATGTTTCAGATAAAAGTTATATGGCCTAAAGGGAGACATATGATTCCGATGTGAGTCATGTCGTAGATATCGTCGTTTTCAAGAAATTTTAAAGACGACTAATTTCTTAAATGGAACTTAACTTTTTCCTTGAGATAAAAGTTGTAGATCTCGTCGGGACGTTTTCAAAACACTCCCAAAAATTGTCTTTTGCATAAGCCGTTCCAGAGATATAAAGCTTCAAAGTTTATAATATTTTGACATATAGTATAAAATATCTCGTAAACTATTCATTTTTTGATAACTGTACCTTAATACTTTTATGCGTAGAATAGTGGGATGAATCAATTGATGTGAGGTAAACACATGGTTGCTTTTAAAACAAATTATGCAATTTGCAATATGCAATTGCATTTTTTTTTAAGAGCAACCATGTGTTTTTCTTGCATCAATTGATTCATCTCAGTATTCTACGCATAAAAGTATTAAGGTACAGTTATC
>NJRQ01000001.1:1148554-1210560 GCA_003063805.1 Aphaenogaster ashmeadi
CCTTTAAAATTTCTTGAAAACTACGACATCTACAACATAACTCACATCGGAATCATATGTCCCCCTTTAGGCCATACAACTTTTATCTGAAACATTTTTCAATACAATCATCGGTTTGCGAGATATAGCACTGTAAACTTTAAAATTGGACACCCTGTATATATTTTTCAATTATATGTTTCTATTATATCTCTTTGAATTTTCACGTCGTTTATTGTACTGGAGGGAAACCGTGACCATGAAACGCGTGTTTCTTTGACGCGCACGACAAGTTGACGCAATAAAATATCTTCGCTCCACGGCTTTTGCTCCACGGATTAACCACTGACAGAGGTGAGTTGTTGCTTCCCTTGATCGTGTATGATAAACGCAAGGCGGTTTGCGTGCGAACAAACTACATGATGTGCTACTGTCGACATTAAGCGACGACATAAGTAGAGACGATAAGAGGGCTAACGACAAAGGTGCATCGCGGCTTCGCGAACAATGAAGCAACGACGACGCAGTGGATGCGGCGAACGCGCGCGACACACGAGCGACAATGAGACCAGTTGCAAGGTCGCACGAAGCCGATGCGCCGCGCGGACTGGATGACTAAACCCTTCTCGAGACATCGCCGTGACCAATGATTCACTAGAGAAGCATCCGAGCGAACCGGAAGTCGGGTGCTAGGCTTCCTTTTTGACCCCGTTTTACTTGGTAGACGTGACTCAAAACAGCTGGCTCTCGATCGGATCATGAACTTCGCAAACCGATCACGATCGGACGTCGGTGAGCTTTTGACTCATCGCTCGGGATCTAAATTTAATCGTGCGTGTAATAATCGTGTCGTATACTCCCCCGGACAGGAGGACATGCTCGTTATGCATTACGTTCGCGGGATCGAAGCGGTGAAGCTCTTGACAAAAGTGAAACTCCATACATCGTTTGTGACGATGGCGGACAAAAATGATCGTTATAGGTAATTTTGTCTCGTGATGTTTTCTAAGGACATTCTAACTATCTTTAATTCAAGAAAAGTTATCTATCCGATATTCAGAAACCGTTATTACGAGCGATTTGCGTATTATAGAAAATGCATGGTTTTATTTATTTAATAAATGCACTGTCGTACTATTAACATGTGGGAAGTATATTAACATTTTCCATAATGTGATGAACTAGAGCAAGCAATCAAAGCGCAGCCACTGCGCTGTCTAGTGATCAGGTCGTCGCACTGCACTCGCCCGAAATAACACCGAAAATGCAACACTTGCGCAACTTCTCTAGTATGTAGCCTCGAGTCCTGACTCGAGTTTGACTCGAAAGCGAGTCGATCGCGTGGGTCGTCGAGTGAGTTCAGTGTCAGATCCGAGACGAGTACTCTCATCTGGCATGCATAAAATACTTTGGTGGCGCCAACGTGTCGGACAGCTCTTGGTCGGTACCTATAAGCCTGCACACACGCTCCCCGACCATCCTTTCGTCCCCCGTCCTTTCGTCTCCTTTCCTCCTTGATTCTCGATCGTGCCTCTGCGTGGCCTAACTCTCTTTCTCTCCGCGACTTTCTCTCTCTTTCTAGCCGCTGCCGATCCGGAGGCAGGCGAACGAGCTGGCAGGTATGTGCATTTTTATGCGCTCATTTATGCCCACGCGTACACTAAAAATAATCCGGTATCGAAGCTGAAGGATAATAAACGCTCGGCTGGCGATGTTGCGAGCATCCTTCCTCCTCGACCGATCTCTTTCCATATCCCGATCCCCTTCTTCTTTCTTCCCCGCAGATCTCATTATTTATTATAGAGCGCAAGTTCGGCTGTTCTCACGAGGGTATACTTTTCCATCGTGTTAACCGAGAGAATAATAAATAATTAACGATCAGGATGGGGGATTATGATGTAATTTTCCCGCCGGGCTTTCGCAATGTTATAATGTACGAGGGCGAAAAATGTGAGAGATCCTGGCTGCTTGATAAGAGGCTGCCTGCGTTAAGTTGCCAGCATGTACACTCGTAATTGAAGATTAGATATTAATTGCATCGCTCGCGGCGATTCCGCGGTTCCTCGTCCTTCGGATACGACGCGAGAACAATGCACTCTGCGCATAATAGTGGAGAACATGGTGATTATGCTCGAGTGTATCATGACTATGTTAGACCGTGTATATCACGTCGAGAATAACGAGTCGATCGTTTCGTATCGTTCGGCTTTTATCCGCCGGTCTAACGCCGTTTTGATGGTCTTACTATGGCAAGCTCTTCATTGTGCCGTGCCGCGAGACCGTAAGAATCGCGCGTCTCTGCACGCGCAATTGCACGACTTGCGTGCGCGCCGATAATTTAAGAACAAGTCAGCTGCAATTGTGCGATCGTACTAAGATCGTATCCAGTCCGTATTATAATTTCCGATGTCGTAAGATAAAATCCGATAAAAGCGCTCGCGCTAACTCTCCCCTGCCGCAACGGTTGTCCATCCATGTTGCGCGTTCACGCTACACGATCACTAATATCAGAGAGAGAAAGAGAGAGGAAGGAGAGGAAGATTTTAATTGGCATCAATTATTCTTCGATTTAATTGACAGCGGTAAATAATTTCGTGCATAAAACATCGCGCCTTTACCTCGAATTAAAGTCGCATCCGTGGGCCGGGGAGTGAGTACATACGCTCACGCCCGTGCGCGCTAATGATCGTTGCGCGATAGCGCACGAGACATACGTACATAGACAGCCGTAAATAAATGGCGCATCGTGCCCTCCGACTCTCCGTATCCATATATGCAGAGGGTCTTGTCGATGCTTTCGCCCACGCAACGATCGTGCGCGCATCGCGGCGAATTCTTCATGGTGATCGCCTCGGCCACCCCAGCGGCCTTCGACGTGAGGACGATGGATTTTATTGGATGTGGAAAGAGGGGGTTCAGGGGTCGTGGTATGCCGTGTAAAACGTACGTTACGAATCGCGTTACGTAATAGCGGTGCGGAGCAAACGATGGAGCGTCGTCGGTGAGCGAACTCGGGGAAACTCGGCGTGATTGTTCGACGCTACGCGCGATTTATCATCGCGGATCGTCCGAAATCCTTTTGTGAATTCATCCGCGTCGTCACGGAGCGAGTTGATTCGGTCGATGCGCAGGAAAGATCGGGTGTCGCTGAATAGCTTGTCGTTGTTCGCGTGCGATGTTCCTACGCAAAGATACGCGCGTGCGTGTCCGTCTCTTCAAGTCAATCAGCATGCATAGAGACTAACGTGTGTACACTCGACAATCCGATCGCGGCAAGTACTTTGCACACGCGCGCATTATCTTGGTGCATTGTCTTCGGAAGACGATGCAATTTATCGTAATCGCCCGCGACGTGACTGTTTGGTGGGACGTACATACATACGTCAATGAATGAACGCGCTGCCACTCCATTCGTCTCGCCGTGAAATTGCCGAAGATATACTCATAACGTAATGTCATTCCAAACTGTTTATCCGTTGAATCAGAATTAATAACGCGCGCTTAAGAGAGAGAGAGAGAGAGAGAGTGTCTTGCATTAAGAGACGAATTATCTCGTCTAGCGAGAGAGCGAGAAAGGGAGACGAGAACACGTGTCAACGGCCAGGAGGAAGCGAGAGAAAGGAAAGAGAAAAAGGAATAGGAAAAGGCAAACGAAGCCGAGAACAGGATACTCAAGCGAATAAATAAGAGACTACTATCGGCGCAAAGTTGCGGGCGAGGGACGACATTCCAATCCCTGGATACCGAGCAGCGCCTTCACCTCCTATTTTCCACATTCTCCTGCCCTCGCGTCCTCCTCCCCTTGAACTTAGCACTACCTCAAACTGCATCGGCAGTTTCGACGACGTGCGCAGCGTGCGCACGCCAACTACGAAAATTAGCGCGGCTGGGTACGCGAGCGAATTCAAGGACGGAAATTCCATCTCGTCCGTTCGCTAATAATTATAGAAAAGGGGAACTTGGAATTTCTGCGGATAAGATCCGCGAGGAATTAGAGAACTTCTTACGTGGACAGGAGCTCGCGTTAGACTCCTCGATAAAGTGAGATGCCGATGATGCTTGATTTTACGCGCGGCCATGGTATACGCGATGTTTAATACGTTACAGTAAAACAGTAAACTAGTTCGTTAAACCGTTCGCAAAAATGGCCTGAGCTGCGTAAAGAACCAAGCGATGCTTTCCATATAATTCGAAAGCAATGACGGCAAGGAATGCCGTCAGGGTCCGCGGATATGTAATCAACTCTCGCGTGTATACCGAAGGATAGAGAAAAGGGGGAGACGTAAACTTCCGAAGGAAGGAAAGATCCTCTCTTTCTAGCGCGCGGTAATCTGTGGGAACTTTCCTTCTCTCGCGCGCTCGTTCGCGCGTTCTCTTTCAACTAGTCGGATTATATCGCTAGAGAGATAACGAATATGACAAGCTTGCGTTCTGCAACAGGAACAACGCTCGTCGCGTATATTAAGATACGGCAAGTCCATTTAATTTCAGGCAAGTAACAAAAATATGCGAGGACTGCGAGTACTCGGCGGAGAGCACGACTCCCCGGACACGAACGTGATGTCCTTTTTCCTTTTAGAGAGGATTCTTGTAACCGAAGACTGGCGACATACGAGATTGCGTGCGCGTTTCGTGAAATTCTTAACAAGGAACCGAAAGGGGAAAGCCGAGATCGCCGCAAGAGCGGCGGCCGGGCAACCAAAAGTGCTGCGTCGTCGTCAGCGATGAGATAACCGGCCGGCAGATTAGAGGTCCTCTTACCACGGTGAATTTATCACCGAGATGCGCGTGCAAAAATGCGCTTTGTCGGCGGCATGAACGCGACGAAACGCCGCCAATGCACTTCGTCGACCAACGCGCGGGCAGGTGCTCGCTAGACGCACGAAAATAAAAAGGAGTTTTATTGAATTTTGGTCGATGAGTAATCGAATCGGTGTGGCAGATGGTGGGCTGGCTAATGGAAGGTCGATCAGCAAATAGTAAAGATTTGACTTAAAAATTCTTTCATGCACATTGCTCACCAGATTTTACCTCAAATGTTGGCACTTTTTTTTATCACATCACAGTCACAAGAACAGGACATATTAACCGATATAATACCCATATATCCACATTTTTGCACGCTGAATACGTACAAAATTACCTTTTTCGTTTATTGGTAAATAATAATGTAAAATATATTTGACCGTATCTCAATTTCAGTATTGATTTCAATACCTTGTTCTACTTTGCAAACAAACATGGAATCAATTTTTATTAAGTATGAATCAAGATAAAAAATGAGTAAAATGACACAAGAGAAAGTTTGAATTGTAAATAAGGGACGTTGAAGTTAGAGTAACGTGAGATAAAAGATTTATTCGCTTGGCATACGAAAGTTGGTTTTCTTTTCGTTCTTTAGTGCTCAGCCTTGGAAGCCGTTCCGCCTATATTCGCCGCACTTACGTAATCGCCGAACAACGATCGAGAATCGGCTGTAAAAGATCTTCGCGCCAGGCATCGCCCTCACTAAAATTCTCACGTAAAAAAGAAAGAAGGACGTTAAGTTCCACGACACTCTACAATGTCACTAACCTGGACACGGTCGATCATTGCTGTCACAAAAGCGAAATAAAAAAACGTTTTACGCCAAATACGTGAAATTCAATTGTTAACGTTTAGTAACAAGAATCATTACAATCCTTATTACTTGCGTTTCATAAAATTCATCAAGGCTGCACGGAAAGAACGGTTTTGCTGAAATGTCTAAAAATTTGGCCAGGTACAGATCTGAAAATAATTTTGTTGGACTATCAAAATAATTATGTAGGATGCCCAAAATAGTTGTTAGAATGTCAAATGCTTTTGCAGCATTATCATCATACTTGAGCGTCCTACATAATTACTTTTGATGGTCTAATAAAATTATTTTCAGGTCTGTATCTGGCCAAATTTTTAGATATTTCAGCATAATCGTTCTTTCCGTGCGAGATAATCTGGCTTCTAGCATGAAAAGTTGAAACAATAAAATATATCTAAGAAATGTGTCAATATTTATACAGTAAGTATATCACGGCGCTGATATTGTACAGAGTATGTTTATCTCATACATTCCAACACTCCATCCACGAACCCAACTGCCGGCGGCGTCTTCTCCACGAGTCGGCGTGTAGGAATATCTAGCGACTAGATATTTGAGCGGCGATGCCACGACATTGAACATCAGAAACCATGCTGAGAGCTGGTAGGTGCCAGTTGTTCACTAACTATCGGATGTCGGTTTTGTCAAGCGAGCGTTGCCGCGTCTGACGTCATGTAGAGACACGAAGCCTTACACTTTGACGCGAGCACCTTGATGTCGAAAATGTCAAGAGACACGTGATTGTAAAAATATATACATAGTTCTACGAAAATGCTCAGACTATTTTATGATAATGAAATATAAATACGGATTTATTCAACTCTCTCTCTCTCTCTCTCTCTCTCTTTCTCTCTCTCTCCTCAACTGCAGTTGATAGTCATGGAGATTGCAACTGTATCATTACGAGTACTAAATACAGTTATTTAAATACAGTATGCAACGGCAATTGAAGTGCGAAAAGGATCGACCGCGTTAGATGACGTAGAGTTTTCTTATAACATTGAATAATATTGAATAAACGTACGCTTTGTTTATTTACTCTTCGCAATCATTATTTATGAAGAATTCTAACATTAACTTCGGCATTTTTTTGGTTTAGTATTTTGTGTAGGCACAGATACTTTTCGATCTTAACTAAAATATTTCAGTTTGACGTATAAAACTTTTATAGCGTTCCGATTTGAATTATAAACACAAATCTAGAAAATATTTTATTATATTATCTATATTTATATATTATTATTTATTATATTATATTATCTTCGTAACGTATTTTCGACAACAAAAATGAAATTTAGTTCACACTTATACCCATTGTATAGATCACTTCAAACTAAAACTTATAATCATCTCACGTGACTTTAATTAAAAATGTGATTGAAGAAATATTTGGCTTACATTACGATATGTGAATGTATAAAACGGTTTGAACAGTTATAATAATCCTTGTGGAACCGTATTTTAAGATATGCTTGTTTTCTATGAATCTGCATTGCATCCAAATCGATTTCTCAATGAACGATCTACCGTGAAAGGCAAATAGAGAGCCGCAAGAGAACATTTCGCCCGTCGATCGGGCTGACCTAAAGAGTCATCGCGACGTGACATTGTTACTTCGCAAAGGTTATCGTCGCGAATTATCCGCGCGAGTCGGGAGAGCGCGCGAAATCCTCGTCGAGAGCTCGTCATGCCGGAACCGTGCTCGATAGTCGGGAGGCACGTTCCCGAGCGTGCGCCCGTCTTTACGGCACTCTGTCGCGCAAGTCGTTAACTGCCTGGGGCCCGCGGGGCCCAGGAAACGCGGGACTGCCTCCACGACGAGATCTCCACCTCGTGACCTATGTCATGGAGCAGTATTTACGTTGCCAGTAAATGCCGGCGAGCTGAGAATCGTCTCTCGTCACGCTCCGGATGTGTAAAGAGCAAAATGGAGCAAGCATCGACACGACAACGGCGTGTCGTACACGGGAGATGAATATGAACGATATGCACGTACTCCTGATATAGCCACGAACTGTGCACTGGAAACGTAGCTTCCAGGCGCGTTTTGTACTTAATTACGAGTACACACGCGTTACGTAAAATTGTAAAATATTGAAATATTAAGAAAGTGGTTGGAGGAATAAACGTAGAACTCAAGATGGATAGCTAGAATAAATCTTGTGAATCGTTTTCTCAGACAGCAAATTTTCTTGTAACGATTTAAAGTTACCCAGACGCAAATAAAACTTGTCATTTCATTCTATTCTATTTATTTTATGTATCTCGTAATGCGCGAAATTCGTGCACATGACATGTCGTAAACGTCAACATCAACAAGTTTAATAGTAATGTCTCATGTCGACATTCATAAAGGTGGAATTCTCAACGATTATGTAATAATCTCTATTAAAGAGTCGTTTTTCATAAGCATTAATTAAAGTTAAAGCAATACTTGTATGAAGCTCATATAGAACAGTTTCACAAATAATTTCCCTTATAATATAACAATATAATATTTAATCTCAAAAGATATTACTAAGTACTCATATTATCGTCGTAAGATTTCTCAAATCGCAGTCGTGACGATCGAGGATTATAATCAAACTCGCAAGAAGAATTCCGATAAGATACACGATTGATTTGCATACGTTTATGTTCAATCGCCGCTCCTCGTAAACGGGCGAAAATAACAACCATACTTACAAGGAGAGCACCATAGATTGTCCTCTCGAATTTAATCGAGCTTTAAATATGTTATAGTGTCATACTCCTAGTAATTCATGGTAAAACCGTTCGATGCAACTCTCAAGCATTCGTAAGAAAATTGAATTTAAAAAGAATTTTTTAAAAAAATAAATAAATGAGCATTTATGTATATCCGTATTTTATATGTAACTTTCTATTAAAACGTTTCCGAACATGTGAAGAAACTGAAGGAATAAAAGGGAATAAAGGGAATAATAAAGAATTAATAAAACAAGTGCTCATTAGTTTTCATATTTGTCACAGCACCCCAGAGATTGTCCTCTTGGATTTAATCGAGCTTGAAATATATTATAGTGTCATACTCCCAGTAATTCATGGTAAAACCGTTTGATGCAACTCTCAAGCATTCGTGAGAAAATTGAATTTTTTGAAAAATTTTTTTTAATAAATGAATGACCATTTATATCCATATTTTATATGTACTTTCTATTAAACCGATGTCGATTTCCGAACATGTGAAGAAACCGGAGGAATAAAATAGAATAATAATGAATTAATAAAACAAATGCACATTAGTTTTCATAAAAATATGAAAACTTCTTATTCCTCCGGTTTCTTCACATGTTCGGAAATTTTCGATATCGGTTTAATAAAAAGTACATATAAAATATGGATATAAATGCTCATTCATTTATTAAAAAAATTTTTCAAAAAAATTCAATTTTCTCACGAATGCTTGAGAGTTGCATCGAACGGTTTTACCATGAATTACTGGGAGTATGACACTATAACATATTTAAAGCTCGATTAAATCCGAGAGGACAATCTATGGTGCTCTCCTTGTTAGTGTGACGGAATCGCATCGGCAGCCGTACTTTTAGGACACTTGGAGCCGAGTCGGAACGATATCGACGCGCGATCGGCATTTCTCGGCCGAAGTTTATGAACGTGCTCGGGGGGCCGTTGACACCACTGGCCCGATCCAACCCCGGAGGTAAGCGGCACTCGCACCGCGAGAATTCGCATAATTGCTGACGGATGCTAATGCGCCCCGCCGCCGCGCCGCGCAGGAAGAAAAACCAGATTCGCAAGTTTCGCAAGCGTGGCCGCGTCGACGTCCCGAGATTATCGGAGTGGACCTTGGAGATGACCACGAGAAGTAGTTTAGGCGGTACTTCGGACCGGATGACTTCTGGAAACCATTCGACTTTTTTTTACAACCACCAACCGCGAGCGGATCGTCAACACGTAAATACCTTGATTATTTACGGTTCTACTTGACGGTTGGATTCGCGACGGACATCCATGAGGACGGAACCGTCCAATTGGTGAGTATTAATCGTATATTAATGCGCGTTGTCGAAACGACTAGATATATCTCTCCAAATGACATCAGTGCGTGGCTACTCGAACGCCATGCGATAAACGAAGCGCGGTGTGTGAGTCACGGTATAAGCAGAATGAAAGAATCGTTCTTTATGAATGCGTTTCTGGACCATTTTATTGCGCGCTGTATCTTAAGTTGTGCCGCAGACTTGTGCAATTAATAATTCTGTGCAAATTTCTTGCGTTTAATAACAATGTGCAAGGTTGCGCGTAATTTATTCCAATTTACATGAATGAATTTGCATGATAGAATATATATTTCATTTATGCATAAGTCGGGACTTACGACAGCCGTAATCACACAACGAGATCATTGTTAATTCAAGAATAAAGGCTGTAAAAACGGAGCAAAGATGCGTCTAAGAATATATCCCCTTGTTTGAAATTTCATTACGCAATTATATATTATATTATTCTATATAACTTCTTAATCACAATGCTCTTCTTCATTTTATCACTCATATAATCTATACCACAAAAATTTCACGTAATGTCTCGAGGTATAAACTTTTAAACTAAAATCTCTCGTGGTAGTGACTCATACATTTATAGCCACGTAAATATCATATCATATAAAAAGATATCGTATGATTTTCGTCCCCGTGGCCATGGCCGCGCGATAACACCGGACAAATGTCACTTTCGATGTGTCGATACGCCGTGATGTATGTAATCTTGATGTATGTAATGAATCATTACATGCATTAAATTGACCGCGATGACACCCTTTTGATGACGACATTCCGGGTTTTTCCAAGGAATAAGCGGACTTATCTGCGCTTCTTGTCTACATATTAATACCTCTGTTTACATATGCACATACGTATTACGTACACACGGAATATATATTTACCGCACGTACCTCGAGATATAACTTCTTCGAACACGAAACTACCGTCAGGGGGCACACGCTTGCGCATCGTGTACGAATAAAGTGTTCAAACGCATTTTACGGAGCCAAGAATATCGTATATAACAACGACAGGGCAGCGTATTTGCTCGTGCACCAGTCTGCACACCGACAGCGAGGAACTGTCTGGCAGGTTAGTCGGCTGCATGGATAGGATATATCTATCCGCATTCGTGCAGACGTGGAATTACATGCGAGCAGTTCGTCGTAAATGCGCCGGCATCCCGGCGTCCCCTTCTTTCTCGCTATGTATCGAGATAAATTGCGGCTGTGTGCCTTCTGCTTAGCGAGCGACATGTATCCTTTCGTCGAACATCCGTAGAAACGAGAACATTGGCCGACTAGAATATACGGCCTTGCGGTTTAACGTGAGAAATCCTATGGAGATATCGTACGTGAGCCACGGTTTTGCGATCACTTTTTTTGTACCAATTCCCCTTAAAATTTATTGTATCACGGTTACTTTTAGCGAAAAATACGCATTTGGTTTTAATGTCTAGAAGAATTTATATTTTTTGAATTATACAATTTTCTTGATCTGAATTTTAAACTGTATTGTAGTTACCATTCAATAGCCTTACATTTGACAGACATAAATTCTTTCATAACAATGACTATAATTTTCATGTTAATATCAGACGGCGGAAACGGAATCTTGTTGGTATGAAGACAGCAACCTCGAGAGATACTTTTATATGCGCAATACAATGTGTACGCATGCAATTTCGACGGACTAAATAATGCTTGGGTTGGGTATGGATAAACGTACATCAACATTATTATCGCTGTTGTTGCTGTATTTCGTAGCACGCTGCTATTAACGGGTTCTTTGAAAGTCCACCAAGGGACAGGTAAGGCCAGTCGACGCGACAAGAGCCATCAAGACCGAAGTGAGAAAATCAAGAGAGAACCTATCGGTTAGGTATATTATTATAGCGTTTCCTCAGATCGTCATGGTCGCCGAGTCGGTTGGTGGGTCGGCCAATCAACCGTCCTGATCGCGGTACAAAAGGAGTTTTCCGTCTCCGAGCTCAAGGTTGGAAGCCATTCAATCCCCGTCGAAAAGAGGCAAAATCAGCTGTAAAAATCGCGTCCGGAGATACGGAGTTTGTTAGCTTGCGCTCACTTCTACAAGAAAACGAATCTTCTTCGGGAACCGAATGATCCGTAATAACTGTCTGCGGCCAGCTGTGTTCCCTCGACTTTACGATATCTTTGCCCGAGGATGTTTACCTCAGCTCCTCCTCCATGTGTATGCATGTGCTGGTTTTAGCATATTCCATGTATAAAAATATTCAAATTAACATCTGCCGATACGCGGCATGTAAAAATGTTGCGAACGTCTTCAAAAATCGATAGCATTACGAAACCGCGATGACACGATAGAGGAAACGTTGACGCATAGAATGGCGGGAGAATGTCAAATCGTCGGGAAGCATATCATTATGGGTTTGTAATTAGCGTTGCGCGCTAGAGGGATCTTCGTGAAGGCATGAGGCGCATTGTGTCTTACTTTCACTTCCGTCGCGGTTTCTAATAAAATTACCCACCGTGGTATTGCTGTGTGCCGAAAATCGTTTGCAGCTTGTGTTAGCTAACACAAGCTGCAAACGATTGCTGCTGCAAAAGCGAAGTGGACTTAAAATTATACTTCGCTACGTGATATCACCGTCATTCAATACCTAAGCCCTCAGGTGAAGGTATCGGTCGTGCCTACGTCTTCCGGTTACAAATTAATTCCGGAGCTCGCTCGCCGTCAAGGACCTGAATTGTTATGACACCTGAAGGCGGCAAAAGATCCCATTAGGACACGTGGCGCGTAGGTGCTGCACAATATTAATATCCTTTCACGAGACCTTTACTCGTGCACGCGCATAAAGCTCGTCCTGCGTAAGCGGCGTAAGTCACGTTTTCAACCTGCTCCAAAACGCCAATTACAATGTAATTCACATCGGCGCTCGTTACCCATTCTTTTTCTCCCGGCTAATTAAATGAATAAACGGACACTCGTGGAACACAGCAATTACGCCCCTCGTACGAATAGGGGTGAAACGGAACCTGGCGCGCCGCGCTCGTGTCGTGCGCTTGACTACGAACGATCTTTAGTACACAAATTCCCGGTAATTCGCGGTTCTTCAACCATATTTTCCTCACCATGTACGCTTGAGGAGACCTTGTAATGAGCGGAATAAACCCCCACGTCGCCGTGCATAATGCCCGGATCGCAGAAAGCAGCGACGTGTTTCGAGGCAGCATTATTTGCAAATAGCAACACGGGGAACGAGACTTATGCCAGCGCGAAACCCTTTTCACGATTCTTCACCTTTCTCTTTTTATATTATATACGCCTCTACTCAAGATACGCAAGTGCCTCGTGGTCTCGCGCGCCGCGACAATATCGATATTCCGCTAATCGACATTAGCATTCCAAATGTCAACGCCGATACGCCGAGTGCGTGCGCGCGTACACGCACCAGTGGTCGGTGTCGAAGGTAAATCGTATGTCTCGGAAGAAAGTTTACGAGCGTCGTGGAGGCGTAGATATAATGTACGCGAATTGTGTCTGTGAGACTATGACAGTGCTAAATGGTTTTAAGTGCGCTAACAACATGTCGGCTCGATTTTGCCGTTCACCAATCGAACCGTACCCTTCCACACGAGAGACAGTCCTGACGGCTTTAACTATCTACTTACGATCGTATTACGTCAATTACGTTGGAAACCTCAGAGAGACTGTGAAATATATCGCGGAGCAAATCATTGGTGTTGCGACGATAAGCGATGTTACGTCAAATAATAAATCAAATGATATTTTGTTATACTATCGAAAAAGCAGAAAATCTACTTTCAAATTATACTACATGCGATTTGCGTTTATAAATTAATAATACATATATTATTTAATAAAATAAAAAGGCTCAAATAATTATAAAATCACTAATAAAAAATCGGGCTATGAGTTTATATATTTCTGTCGGTCCTTCGTATATCTTACTTTTAATAGAATCTGCGGAATACTTTTGTTAATTTGCGTTTTAACGTTCCTTTTTGTATGTTCAGTTAGTATTGATTCAATTTTTTACATTGAAAATGGTCTAATGTGAGACCGAAACGTCTGTTTATTATCAATAAATTTTACTGACACTTACACCCTGTCACGGCTTATAGCCCGATTTTTTATTAGTTATATTATTTAACTCTGGAACCGCACAGACGACAATGATACAGAACAAAATTATTTTACATTAAAATTGACTAGACCGCGATATGTTTCTTAGTGCTCCAATATTATTAATGTGCGATTTTTCTATAAACTGCGCGCCGTTACTATCGGTCTTGAAACGCAGCTCTTTTGAATATCACAATATTAAATTGATAATCAATTTAATGATACTGATGCTAACAAGCATCTATAAAATTCCCCCCTCCCCATCCCAACCCGAAAAACTGTGAAGAAATTTGTTGCGAAAAATATATTACCTCAGCCAGGAAAATTATTTTATTTTCTTTGAATAAGATGTTCGGAGATGGTGATTCAATCCGTTGACTTGAATAAAGTAGTGTCTTTACATGAAAGTGCAGAAATACGCTTGTTGATAGGCGTCGAGGTGATTCATACATGCTTAGCGGACAATGACAAACTCGCTAAGGGATGCTAATTAAATTACAATGCAGTTGAACAAGCTCGTACATTGCACCGTCACGATAACACGAAGCATTAAAACAAGTTTGTGCGAGATAGCTGAACTCTACTACAGCAATTCTTGATGCAACATAAAACAGATCTTAGAGTCTTATTGTTAAACTATTATGTAACAAAACGTAATTTTAATATCTTTGCTACACTATATGTGCTTTTAGAAAATCTAAAAATTTCTGCTTTTTTTAAATAAAAAATAAATAATAAAATGTTTTTATAGAATATAAATGCGAGATTTTTTAAAGTATGGATTATTATAATCAATTTTTCTCATATTATCGTGCCCTCATATTATCGTGCATATTATATGTGCCCTTGCAAATTACATCAAATTATTTCGGATATTTCTAAAGTTTCCGCAAAATTAAGTGGAAAAGTCGCGAAACGCTTTCGTTTCCTTAGAAATCGAGACCGCCGGGGTGTTCCATCGCGCCAGGAATACCGGTTACCAGTGAGTGCAAGTCTGCAAAAAGTTATCGAAGAACGCAAAGTGCACGCGAAGATGTGATATGAAAAAAACGAAGTGTCGTATACTTGGAGACGATCTCCGACATTCTTTCTCGCCGTATTCCTGGCGTCGATATGATTTTCCCGTTTACGACGGCGTAAAATAAAACCGCGCGTCCGCGTCTCCGTTCGTCCATCTGTCCGCGTCTCTCACGTCGTCACATATATGCAATGGAATGCAGTTATATCGCGTCTCAACCGACTCGAAAGCGCGACGATCGAGCGGCGCGACGTCGGATAAAGCGTTCCACGTCGGATATCGGCGAGAGGCGTATATCCGTGGCGCATAACTCGACCGGGCTTCGCCGCGGTTTCGCATTCAGATATGAAAAAACGAGAGCGTGAGTAGGAACGTCGACGGAATCGTGTTAGGTGCAACACCGTGAAATCAGCTCTCGATTATACGTGGAAGCGCACGGCTTAAGTCTCTACGCTTAAAGCGTTTTTTACGGGACGCCTCGACCCGGTTACGTCAGGTAAGGACGAGCACACTTGACGGATGCTACCGCGTACATTATCCTGCGAGGAAGTACCGTTGTACGCCGCTGATATTAGCGGAATAATACGCTGCAGACACGTGGCATTAACAGAGTGTTGGTGTTTTTTTTAGACTGGCGAATGTAGACTATTAGCGGATTCATTAAGATGAAAGCTGGATTCTTTGGACTTTCATCAGCATTATGAATTTCTACAAAACAACTTAGCGTATGGAATTTTTAAATGTATGTATACATTATAATAAATTCTAATTCCTTTTCAGTTACTATGAACATGAAGTGTTCAAAGCACGGAATTAACCATAATGAGAAGAAAGTTGCAGACACTTTTGTGTATTTATATAAATTACTTGAATTTACATCGATATCGATAAGCGTGACACAAAGTCATTTCTTCCTTTACGAGCGATGTTCGATTTCAACCGGTTTTAACATTTGCCTTTTTACGATCTTACCCGCGAATTGTCCTCAAAATGCGAGGGTAGTTAACGCGAATCGTAGCGATTTTCGAACGTCATAAACGTCGCGAATTATCATAATCGTAAATCGTATTATGTGAGAGCACACACGGGCGTGTACATTCGTGCGGTAATAACCGGCCAATAATGTTTGACATTGAGATCGAAATCACGGAACGACCGCGCATCGTCCCAGCCGCTCTCCGTTCCGCAGCCGGCATTTATTTACGCTGCTCTCAATCCTAAATCAACAATCGTCGAATACTCGCGGCGATGCAACAATACCTGCTCCACGCGGGCGTTAGGATGCAGCACGTAGAAATATTTCTCATGGGTGTTTCGTCACTTCTGGCGGGCGTGAATTGGAGAACGCAACCCTCCGAGAGAGTGCTTTCTTTCATTAGAATCACAATGCAGACGAGATCCAGTGCAAACAGGCGGGACTTCAAAAAAAAAAGAAAGAAAAAGAAAAATTGGATCCGTTTATATAACGAATTCTAATGGATTATTGTGGCGGCCGTAACGACGTAGCTTAATGCCTTTACGGTACATCGTGGCATAATGAGACCCGGTAATAAAGCAGCTGAATATAGTGCGTCGCTCTCCAAGTAGTTTTCCCAGCCTATTGTACTGGCATATCAAGCTCCGGTCGCGCGACGTTTAACCTGACATTCAAGAAACCGTTTGTAGCGCAGTTTTGCGCAATTCCTCGGAAAACACTTGGGAAACTTTGCCGTTCGGGTACTGGTCGATTCCGCCGTTTTATTGGTGCTATCATTCACGGCGATAAGATCGGTAAACGCGACCAGCGTAGATAAATGCCGTATCTTACGATAATGCATCAACAATCGCAAATATGCAAACAAAAACTTAGCGTTCTGCGAAACGAATGCGTTTCTTGTCGATCCCGTAATTAACATTCGACTAGCGTCAGGAACGTCGCTAATGATTGAAACGAAGAGCAAAATGCGGAACGAATCGGTCGTAAGATATCCGAATGAATCGATGCGAAAACAGCTGTTCGATTATTATCGTTCTTCGCGAGGCTTCCACGAAAGCTATAAGCTTTCGAAGAATCTAACAACAGTATATAATCGAGCGCATCTGCGAGTCGCATGATTCGTCAATTACTAATTAGGATAATAATAGGACGATACTTGAATCGAATACAGAAATCAGTGTAGCGGTCTCCACGCATCATCGATCAATGATGAAATGATCGAGATCTTGTAATGAGAGAGAAATAAGGTAAAAGGATTACGCTGAATAGTCTAAGGAGGCGAGAGATAGTTTCTCAAGATGCACCGAGGAGAAATTCAAGGAAGACGAAAAACGGTAACGCCTGGCCGCATTGCTTTGTTGCGTTTGTCGAAGATGTATGGTTATGGGTTCTCAATTAATTAGTGCGCCCAGGGTTATTGTGTTGATTAAAAGCGTGCTTGTCTTAACTGTCAAAACGACGTGACTCTGCTGTGAATAAATAGCGCTTTATCATCCCGAGGGACCGTTATCTTGAGAAGAGAGTACGGAACTTCGTTACGCAATGGGCAATAAGGCGGGATTAATTAATAGAAGGCTGTACATTTACAGTCGCTCTTCGGGGGATACGTCATTAATCCGGTCTTCTCAAAGAAATATTAAAAAATCTAAATAATTGCAGAAATAAAAACAAAAGCGAACGCGATGTCGCGATAAGAGGTCATAAATAAATTACACGAGAGCAAATCGCGTACGCTGACGAGACTGTTGAATTTTCGCGTCTCGAGATAACGTCAAGCATATTTTTTTATACAGGTTTGTTTGAATCAAGCTAATTGACAAAAAGTACATAATGCATATCAATTAATGTAATAATTGGCAGGACACTCTAACTGGTACTACACGGCCTTATTTCAGTCAAGGACTATTAGCTTTTTTTGAGATCGCCATAACTGATAGCTTGATTTTCTGCAATGACACCGGTCGGGTTTGCTGGACCGAGAAACGAAAGAAAGGAACTGGACTCAACGCTAAATATAGTGAGCGTTATCACAAATTATCATTAATCTATCGTATGGAAATTATGCCGATAAAGTAGTACATATAAATGATGCTCGACGCACAAAAATAGTGCTGACATAAAAAAAACTCGGTATCTCCGTTTTGTCGCATTACAACGTAATATAAATTATACTATAATAAAGGCTGACTGGTTTTTGAGGTCAACCATCTATTTCTGAGCGATTTATGAGTAACATCATATTTATAATCTCAACCGGAACGTTAGATGCTCCGAATATGTTTGCTTTTACTGAACACAGAATTTCAATTCATATGTGCACACGATTCACGATTCAATTTATATGTGCATGATTCACAAAAACGTAATGAACTTAAAACGTAAGGAAATAGAATGACAAATTCGATCTTATAATTAAATGAACATTCTTTTAGCAGATATCTTTGTCAACCAAGCTTCAATGAAGTTTGCAAAAACAAATAATTTACCATGATCTGGGCCATATGTTTTCCTAATATTCTTTTAAATAAAAATACTTATTTGAACGTTTAAAATAAAAGTAGAAAAAAATGTGCTCTTATTATTGTCCAAGAATATTCGAATACGATTGATAAATTCCACATCTTCAACAACATTTTTGTTAATCATTGTCTGTCCGCTTAAATAGACAGAATGTCAAATGTCATCCTCTACCGCACGAACGAACACTCGTTTGAAAACTGGAACTTATGTTGCAATCGGAAACGCTGCACGACAAGAGCGTGGCCGCTCGCGCCCGGAACGATAATTTTCCAGCGATCGTTCACGGTTCGCGAGTGTACCGACCGTAATGACCGCTCTGTTCTCCGTGGCGTGTCATCGACATTTGCAGAATCGCTCATTGTCACAAATGACTTGAGTGCCGTGGCACGCATCGCGGTCGTTCACGATGCAAAAGGCCACACGCGCGAGTTCATAAAATCTCGGGTCGTGATCGAACGTTGCTTATTATTAGTGCGTTGCAAACCATGCAGTTTAAACTGGTCCTGCGCTGCAGACCATCGACATGACAATCGTTCACTTTCACACGACGAATATGGTTCCTGTTCGCATATTATGCAACATCCATTTCGACGACTAGTAATAAGAGCAGTAGTAATCTGCAACGCAGAAATAGATCAGCGTGCTTCTTATCTTATGAGATATTTTATATATCTTAGTGTCGTATCGCGTTTTCTGAATAATTATGAATAATTTTGAGAAACCCGAGAAGTCTGCAGTAAGAAGAAAGCTACAACCAGAATACTGAAATTAACCTGACGAGATGTTAACATCAACGTCAGACAATGAAAAATGCTCGTTTCCAGTGGTCTCTTATAGAAAATTACTCAGAACAAAATTACGCAGGATAGATCCTGCAAACGAAAGTCTCGCTCCGTGCAACTCTCTCTTATCCTAGTCGTTGCACTACGGTAAAATATGGATTATAGCGGTAGAAATCACGTGTTCACGTTCCGAAACAGATAAATGATCGGATTAGTGAGACATCAGGTAGATCGTCGATCGAAGACGGTCGGATGGGCCTTATTCGGCGCGATATGCTATTGATCTATCTGGATGCTACAGGGATGTACTCCAGAATTGTACGGTGCAGCTTAATAAAGCGCAACGGAGAAAGAGGAAAAACTGAAAAAGATACTTCCGTGTGCATGTGTAATAAATACACCGCAGATCCCGGACTGTCTGATCATCATACGAAAGAATGGCTTTACTCCTGAAATAGCAATTGCGATCCGGTAATAACGCCTTTTCAACATTTACCCCGATCGCTTATTACTGCCGAGAGGTACGTGCGTTTCTCCGGGGATTTACACGCGTCCGCTTTTCGCGATTTACAATGTTTAGAGACGCGCGCGGCCGATATCCCGCGGCAATGTGCTCTTCCAACGTCCTTCCCTCGCGTTCTTCAGCTTCTTGAACTCCATGCTCATTCCCCGTTTAACCCCCCTTCGTGTTGATTCCCAAGATTATGAGCCAATCGTCGATTATGCCCGCTCTGGAAGCTCGCAATTTCAATGGCTATTGCCTGCCAACAGGAATATTAATGCAAAATAGATTACCCCCGACCCTCGCTCCCTTCCCACCGCCTCAACGCTACCTATTATTCCTTCTCTCCATTCTTTCTCTTTCTTGATACGAAGGACATCCGGTTGCAATGTCCACCGGCATATTGCCACAGTATGCACGAAACGTAGGACGGCCAGATAGAGATGCGATGGGGAAAATATTCAAGATGCGCCGAGATAAACGGCCTAAACAGTCATTCGGTCGCAGTCATTCGCTGTTCTCGAATGCATAATGCCAACCGAATCGATTTAATGTGCTGCTTTTTGCCCTTATCCCTAGGAATAATAAGGCGAATGAATGATGTCGAATACGAAGTAGATGCATTAGTCGCCTGGGGTGGTCGGGAGATATGCGGCATACTAAATTGCGAGATTTCCATATATAACTCAAATTTAGAAATATTATAAAAATTGTTGAAATACATAAACATTTGTTCATTGTTAAACCAAGTGAATATGTCGCGCGTACCAAAAACTATCAGTATGAACTGATCTATCCGCAATCCGTAGTCATTTTTCGAAGTAATGACCTTCTCAGCTGAGACAGAGCCTATATAATCAGCGGGATAGATTACGTTATTCCGCATGGACGACCTGGAAAGCGACTACTGATCTTCGCGAGGGAATTGGAACGTGTTCGAGTCCAAGTGGATCTTCTATCTAATCGAAGAGATGCAACTGGGAGAGCTAGAAGCCTACATTCGTTAAACACGAATGAGCACGGCAGGTTCACATAATTCGAGGAGCCGCCCGCGGAACGTTCTTGAGTAATACACGCGCGATTTCAAAGCAATTTCAAGCGTTTCACCTACGTTCATTTCGTACTCTCCTCTTTATCCTTCTCCATTTCACACGACGTTGAAACCTTTAAATTCTGTAAGATCTCGCTGTTGGAACTCGTCGACTACAAAACGGCGTGGTTGTTTGAAAATCTCATAGAAATAGAAATGGGTCGTTGAAGGAAAAATAAATACTCATAAATCCTGACTTTTCGCAAGAGGTGTTTAGACGGAAAATTTTTTTCCTTTAAAAAAACAAACTAGATTTAGTTAAGCTGGCTAAGCAGGTATAAGGTATACAAGATAAAGCAAAATCTTAGAGCTCCAATCTCTTCTACTTCAAAATTTGACAGTCATGTCCACATATCATAGTCATAATAATATAAATAAATTAATCAATGTGCATATATCTCTAAGAAAAAATGTATATATTAAAAAATTGTATAAATATAAATTATTAAAAGAAGTACTAAAAGAAGCAAATATTAATCCTCTTGTGAAGATAATATTAATTTTCTTGTTCAAGTCTATCATAATAATTAATCAGCTTATAGCGCAGTACTAATAAACGAATTAATATTTTTAAGAATACTACTTGAAAACTATCGCCGTAGAAAATAAAGTAATTAAAGTTTAATTTAAATGTAACGTGATGACGATAGTAGATAACATTTTATCTTATCGCGGGGAAAGATTATTGCTTTTTTATCGTAAAATTGATATAAACTCAATCAATATTACTGTTAATTGTTTTATCGCGTAATTTTCCAACATTATACATAAAACCACATTACTTCATCGTTCTAAGGTTAATAGTTTCATTGCGCCATTATGTAATAGTAATGTGTCCATGGTCAAAGGGCATGATAGCTCGTACGATAGCTCGTAACTTTCACCGTAGCCCCTTCACGAAGGATCACGATCGCGATCGAAGCGTTTAATGATGGTATTTTAATAAGCGTTACGTTTGGAGGTCTCTTCGGGTATGTTTGGTATGTGTCGGAACGGCTGACCAACCATAATTATTACAGGTAGCTACCTACATCAGCATCTGACACGTCAAGACTATCTATGCGGCAGAATTCTCGGTTCTTAGGTAGTTCAAAAGTAGCTACGCTCCATTCATGAGAGGAACCTACAATTGTGTACAGGAATACCTATAGAAAATGTATTAGCCATGACGAACTTTTGTTATTTGCCGATATCGGCCTCGTAACGATTTTTCACGCATCGCACCGATAAATACGTTTAACGAAGCCAAACTACATTGCCTGACATGTCTGCTACCAGACGTACAAACACTTTCATTGGCAATTGCGCAATCACTTCTATAATTATCAACCGTCGCGTAAACACGAATAACTGGCTAATAATATATCGAAAGTGACACCTTCATCCTTGCGTAAAATTTTTTCCAAGTGGCTCACATTTCGCAGAATGTATCGATATACCAATATGAGCATTTGGAAAAAACTTATTACTGTTTCATCACTCTCTCCAAAACAGTATTTTCTGATTCTACAAAATATAAATAGGTTTTATATTTTTAACTTAATTTATAATACTGAATTTAATAATATTTAGCAGTCAGTATATATACACATATCTCTCTCTTATTAATTGTACATTTACTATATAAACCATGTAATTTAACATTCAAAATATGATCCCGTTACCAGTACGCTGATTCGAAGATTAATTTAATTAATTTTTCTTCGCTCCAATTCGCGATAGAGTGAGCTCTTAGAGACTCACAAACCTGGATAACAAAATTACGTTTTAAATTTCAGAGTAGTTTTAGAATTATTGATTTAAAACAATAAAAACTTATTGTGATTGCATATGACATTTTATCGACGAGGATTATTGTCGTATTTCTGAGATGTTTAATATTCCCAATCTGATCCTGTTATCAATAATCAACCTAACATAAAAATTATAATTAATCTTTCTTCCATCCCTGAGTAACATACACGAGGGAAACGTGCAAATAACTATAATCTAAATTTTATTTTAAGAATTAAACGTATATCTTAATTCGCGAGAATTAGCATATAATGGCTAATACTTCTCTTATCCGATCGCGCATTCGCTAAGATCAACTATCTACCCGCGCAACTACTTTCACACAATTATATTCGCACGTTCGCGTTGTATTAATACTCGCAATTTAATCCAGTTACAGCGCGCACATCTATTCCAGGAGAATTTAATAAATCCTCTCTCGCTCCGATTCACGCGGCTGCGCGGCGTGGCGCGTCGATATCACGCTTATCCACGCCGTTCGCCGCGCCGAAGAAGCAACCTACGAACCGCGCGCCGCGGAAAAGGTCAAGGCACCAGCCTTGGTATCGACCTGGTGTCAAGGCCATCGCCGCGCCGCACCGCGCGCGCAAACAACGCCGGCGTGTATATTATTTAAAAAATCGTCGCGACTCGAGAGGAGACTCGCGAGTCAACAACCTACTCGGCGAAGTGGTGAGTCTGCAAATGCGACTGCCTTCTTCGGCTCAGGCGAGCGATCGCCTCTTTCGGAAGAAAGTTGCGCCGAGACCATGGACGAAACAATGGACCCGACCGGAAAATCGGTTCAACGCACCGGTCGGTCGGTGCCGAGGAAGATTCTTTGGGAATGTCGGGGTTCGCCATTAATGGCGGTCCGATAAACTGTACACATCTTACACACGAGAATGTAAGCACTATGTGGCGTCGTTTTCTCGTTCGTGATTCGCGATCGAGCACCGATATATATCTATAATTTTCGGGATCGCTATCTGGAATTTGCTCAGGTAGAAGAACGATTCCTTAAAATTCACGCCGCCGTTTCTCTCCCGTGAGAAGAGGAGCGATGTGAACCGAAAACCCCGAATCCGTTACAGGAGGTTCAGGAGGTTTCCGACTATATTTCAGACGCGTCGAGCGCGCCGAATTTTAATTCTGGCATTAAACTCACCGACACGCCCGCATGATATTAAACTCACAATAATAGCAGTCGCGATAATATTCGTGCGAGCAACTATTTCGTTACGCTGAAATTAAATTAAATGCGTGCGCGATGGCCGACACAGTCGGAGATTTGTGCACAGCTTTTGTTGTGTACAGGCTCGCAAGTGGAGAATTAGCTTAATGAATTGAAGCGTGAAACGTGGAACAGACGGGGCCAAGTCGTGCGCAAATATCCATTATGCAATGATCGTGTCTTCACCAAGCACGTGGCCATCAGCTTATCGCGCTTTCAAGAAAAACACGGAGAGAGAGCCCGTAGCAATGGGCATGCAGGTGCGAGTGCGAGTGCGTTTGCGAGCGGCAGGGCTTCCTCGAGGCATCGCCTAGAAACCCTTACGACTAAAGACGGTCGGAGCCTTCGCCGCCACCTGGCGCGAGGTGCGCAGGTGTCGGCGAGAGAAGCGGAGAAACATAGAAGCTGATATTGTAAGCTGGTCCCCACCTGTTGATGCACGAAGACGGCTGCAGCTCCGCTTCGCTCGATCGTCGTTGCTATGCCGCTACTGCCGCGGGGAAAGGCCCGTGCTCCAGGTCGATCGCGGAGTCCTTAAGATCCGAAAGAGACGATGACGGAGTGGATCGAAGCGCGGGAGGAACGATGAAATCAGAAACACCCACTGTACATTAAACACCACGTCACACGGAGCCGGAACGCTGGCTCTCTTGGAACCACGCGTGAGAAAGGATGGTTTCTTTCTGATAGATCCTTCGATTTCCCTTCTTTTTTTCCTTCCACGGATTCCGGAACAGTGATTCACCACGTAATGTCGTCGACCGGTACGTTATCAGTCCACGTATGAGCGTCTCTAACGTCTCTCGACGACGCCGACGGAGACACCGTCATTCTATCGGCGCGTTCGTAATAAAAGACGCGGCCCGCGATCCATTCCGCGCGAGCGCCGTTGCACGACTGTTGCCGATGTTAGCCGACCACGCAGCCGCGCGGAGTAACCGAGCGGAGCCGACGATTACCGAAGATCGGCGTACAAAGCCGAGCGCGGCCGATTCGACTGGATGGAATGCGCGGCGGAAACCAGCCGGGATCGGAATCGGGATCGGGCGCTCCGCCGGTGCTCCGCCGCGCCGCGCCGCGCCGGTTCGAAGGCAATCCAAGGCAAACGACCGCACTGCCCGCTCTTCGTTCCTCCGCGCCGTAGAAGCCCTTAAGACTGCTATAATCTATGTCTATTATCCCTCTTCTCCGTTCGCTTCTCGGCCGCGTTATCCCGCCCGTACTTTGCGATACGCGGCGCGCTAAATTCGCGCCGATTCGAATCGATGCTTAATCGAGCATCGGTTCTTAGATTCCTTTCTTAGGCTTACGAATCAACGATTAGGGATTCAATTAATAGATGTACACATGTGCGGTGTATCGAATTCTTGTGAGAATTTAATTAAAGAGACTCTCTCCCGATGAGTTAAAAATGATGAGCAGACGAGAATTAATTTGTATAAATCAAGGTTCGCCGCAAAGTTATAAATGTAGTATAAGAGAGAATAATTTTTGCACTCTTATATATGGAAGTTTCGCAAAAAAAGAAATATACGAACTTTGACTGTCGCATAGAAGGAACATGATATTCTTTTTTGTGGAATTACAAATTATCATCAATCACAACGAAATCCACAGAAAGACATCGCGAATGATTCACAACGCTTACTAGATGTCAGGATACATTATTTAATAGCCAGAGGGTATCTCTAGCCACAGAAGATATTTCTGGCTACTAAATAATATCTAATTAAACCGCGTATCCAATATTTTGCAATATTTAACATCGTACGACCGTACGTCATTTTTTCCAGATAAAATCGCGAATAATAACATCAAGCGAAGTAACTGAAGAAACAACTGTCTCAAAATCAGCACATAAAAATTAATTTGATTCGCGCTACTAAGAAGAAACTTTGCGTTTTCTAAATAATAAAAAGTAACAGAGAAATCATGAAATATTTATGAGTAAATTTTAACAATTCATCGCGATTTCTTAACTGATTGTCGGGAAAACTTTTATTCAATTGTGCAGGTTACGCGGCCGTGCCGCGGGTTCCTTAAATTTCCTAAGTTTATCGGCATACTGTTTGGGAGGAAAGTTATATTGCGCTTAACGATAACAGATTATCGTTTCGGCAGAAATTTATGGATGCTTATCTATTGCCGAACACGCGTCCCTATTCATAAAAATTATTCCGGGTTCTTACAAGGCGCGACACCCACGCAAGTATCGCCTCGTAAAGTCCTACTAAAATATCGTATTGGTTTACACTTATTACACGCTTACGCAGTACTTACATAATTTCACATTTATGCGTAACGCTGAAATGCGTTGCCGTCCAGGATAAGCGTCCATGTAGTGCTGCACGCCGCATGCTTGCGCAACGGTCCACGAGAGCGCGATCACAATGGCATTATTTACAGTCGTGGATCGGGAATAATTTTCGCGGGGCGCATAAAGTACCAGTTAATGCGCCCCGACCTTTCTCGGCGGATGCAATATCGAAAATGAAAACGCCGAGAAAAAAAGGAAAAAGAAGAGCAACGAGCAGGCGGGGCGTCCGATGCGAACGTTCCGGCGCGAGAAGTCGCGACAATATCCCCGAGGAAATTCTCGGTCGTCGAGGCACTCAAGGCGCCCGGTATCTTCTTGCTCTTGTTCGCGGCCAGTTCGAAAGAAACGAGATGTTGCCTCGTAAGTTAGATCGTACGGGCACGAATGCACATACCAGCATTGGTGTGCACCGTGAGCCGGATTGCACCGACCAACGTCTTGCCGACCATCTGCCGGTTGTGGCCAAGGACGTCGAGTCCTTCGATGCTGTTGACCCGGAGAGGTGAGGTCGATTCAATTAAAGGCACAATTAAAGCATTCTCAAATGTTTGATAACACCGCCCGCAACAGCGAGCACGTTCGAGCGGAAACACGTCGTTGAAATGCCATTGTCTCGCTGTAAAAGAAATAGCTGCTCTTACGTGGGTCGAGAGTCGTATATATATATAAAACGTGACGTGTCCACATATTCGTTTGCGTATAAGCACGCAAGCATTCATGCGGAGGTTTCGTGTATCGACCCAAATGTGTTACCTCGCTGCGCGCTCTCCGATACGTGCGCGGTGACCGCAGTCTCTTGAATGCCGACGTGTTCCAATTAGAGGCTCAGCGACGAAAGAGAACGACGAGGACGACGACATGGTTTCCTCGTTAATCACGATGATTACGCCATTTTCATGCGCGCAATCAACCCCGAAAGAAACCGTTGTGTCGCGATAACTGGTTTAAGGAAGGGCAGATCGTCCGACCTTCTTCGTGAGCGGTACCAACGGAATTTTTCGAGAAATTAGTTCCGTCCGTCGTGCGAGATGACGAAATCGAGTTTTCTCGCGATTGAAGCAATAGTGATTTCGATAGATTTCCGCTACCGACATCTGGAGCAATCGAAAGCAAAATTCTCGCAAATAGAAAAGACCGATTTGTCCCGATTAAAGTGGCTAATATACAACTCGTCAAATTTTTTTAACACAATCAAAATAAACGGACTGTGAGCTCTTCAAAAGTGCAGGTAAAATAGGAAAGAGGATGGGGGACAAATGCGCGCGATATAGAGCACGTGTAGACCGAGAGCCACTGATTGCGAGAGACACGCAACAATCGCTGCAATTGACCGCGTAATAGAAACGCGTTATGCAGGCCGCGGCAGGAGCCGGTAGGATACCGGTCGACCTTGAGAATGAACACGATTCCTTAACGTGCGTTTTCCCTTTTACGGAAGGGTTCCGCGTTCGCGTAATTGCCGCGTTACGCTCGACCTTTTACAAAATTCGTGAGCGATAGGAAAGGTGGACAGGGTGCCTCGCACCTGCAGGAACCATCTGTCGGTTCTTGTGGGCTCTACAGCGAATCGCGCCTCGTGAAGAGAGCTATTTAGATTACAACTTACTGCAGTTTAGTCTTTGTTACGTAGTTTAGACGAAACATAAAATTAATTAAGAAATATGTAGGACTCTGACCGTTGTGTTCTCGTTATAATTTTAGATTTTTCATTATTCGCGGCTACATACGATTTGAATTGAAAGCATCGATCACTAAACGCGTGATACAATTCGATCATTCGCTAGCGAGTCTCGAATTGTATCACGCGAATGCATTGCATTATTGAGAAATCGGCATTAATGCGAAAAAATTCACTTGATCTAATTTGGAGAAGGTAAAGCGCCGTGAGGTCGACAGATCAACTTTGAGAAAGGGCGAGGTCGTGTGAGAGACCAAACAGCGGGATCCATTGGGTTTAGATACCGCTAATTTTTTTTGGTAACCACATGAGAAAGTCCATACCGTAGTAAGGCCGTGTAACAACCAAAGTGTATGCTAAGCAAATGCAAATGCACCGATCTGCATAATTCGCCAGGAGATTTCTCTTTGTTTTGCATGGTTTCGCCTTGGACCAGCCACTCGGTTTACGCGATACCGATCGAGGTGTTGTTGTTTATTACCGGAGGTGTTGAACTCTGACACTTGGCGTTTTGATAAAACGAATAAAATGGAGAAAAAAAAACAATATTTTATAGCAAATTACTGCTGTGGACGCGAATTAAATTAAAAGAAACGAAAACAGGAATTCGTTGAATCTGCTTTGCAAGAAAATTACTGAATTTCATGCAGCACAGATGTTAAAAAATACATGATAGGAGTAACAGCATTTATTGATAGCCTAAAACAGGTTTTTAAAATCACAAAAAGTGTATAGAAAGTATTAATTAATACAAAATACACTAATAATAAAAAAATAAACAGAAAAGAGGAAAAAGGGAATGAAAGAATGTTTGTACTATGAAAAGTTTGATCTGTGAAAAGAGAAAAAGGATGCCACAGAACGAATGAGAAAAAAAATATGAAAAGAAGTTGGAATTCTTGTCTACAGATAAAGAACAGTTTTCCAGAGGTACATGTTCCCAGACGCGCAGGTAGAAACTCGCACGCTCGCAATACGAATTTTCTACCTGACGGTCGGACAGTAAAGGATACAGTCAAGAAAGAAGCAGCAAATTTTTGAACGAGATTTCTTCAGAAATGTCCAAAAGCGCAAATTTTTGTAGAAATGGCCGTCCTTTTATTAGCCCTGAAGGTATTGCAGTGACATGAGTGTACGAATAAAATAACGTATAACGTCGTGGAATCAACTTTGACATTTTGCCGGGCAATTATGAAGTATTTGACAACGAGTTTAAGCAACGTGATTAAACGGCCATCGAGCGATCACATATTCGATAGCAACACCACGATACGTTACCGACGCGCATAAATAATCATCAAATCGAAAACCATTTGAGAAACCGGCCGTGATTTATCGTACCACGTGTGTACCGTGTGTACCGTGGCCTCTGTACATAATTTTCCGGTGAATTGTAGGGTAGCTTAATTGACACGTCACCTCTTCTTGTGGTCTACACAGAGCCATTCGTCTTACCTTCGATCCACGTGTTGGCCTTAAATCAATTCCGGGTACGGACAAATTACCAAAAGGGATTAATGGCTTCAACGCCGGCCCTAATTGGTCCCAAATCATGCGAGGGAGCCTCGCCCGATCGTTGCCTCGCCCTTCCGATGCGGACAGCGGGAGATACACCCTCGTTCGATTTTATCTTGTCGCTGAAGTCAATTCTACGCCTACATGAAATTAATGAATATCCTTTTTCGATCGATTACTCGTGATTCTGGGATCGCGCACGCCCGCATGCGAGTATATATATGTATGGATAACCTTTAGAATCTTTTAAATTACGCCGTGCTTCGGTGGGTGGATGAATGAATGGAACTACCCACACGCTGACAATGAAACGCGTTTGCTAATCTAACACTATTCCACTAACTCATCCGAGCCTGTAATAAGAATTACGAAACCTCGGCTCGTTTGTGCGATTAGAGACCTGCCTTGGGACCGGTGCGAGAAGTCATGAAATTCGAGGGAAATGGACAGATTGCCTTAATGATTCTAATAATCATTAGGAATCTCCGGACACGTCGGATCTGTAGAGAGCAAGACATGATTCGTTGCCGACGTTTAAAAAGAAAGATGTTTAAAAGACTCAGACTATTAATCTATTCAGTGGCACAATAAAAGTCATTATTTGTTTGTTAGAAGTGGAAGTTCCGTATCTACTTTACGCAATTTAACAAAGAACTTGAAAAATGACTACGCAGAAATAGCTGGAAACGAGTAATAATAGAGAGACGGAATTGAATGCAGAAATCGTTCGAGTTCAAGACAATGAAACCTTTTGTCAATGGTCGATTTTACGACGAGTCCAATGTCACTCGTGATTTATTTTGCTAAATACTTATGTAGATAAAAAAATCTTTCGATGGCGTTGTTACTCATAGTTCGGGACGACATTCACACGTAGATGAGATAATGTATATATAGCAAACAAACATGTGGATGCAAGATATTTATATGCAAAATTTGTGATGCGACAAGAGTCTCGCGAATTTTTCTTCACCACTTCAAAACATTAATTTAAAAAATTCACTGGAAAGTATGACTACACAAATGTTGAGCTCCTTGCCATACTTGTAATCATTTCTAAAATAACGTGGCTCTTAACAAATGTAACTATTTTTCTCTATTATTTGAAATAGTGGAAAAATTTATAGAAACTTAAGCAGGACTTTCGTATATAATTAGCGATAAAATGAAAGAGCGAGGAGTTCGTCGAGAGAATTAATGTTCGCACGCGTAGTTGATTTATTCCGCCTTGCCCGGATTCATTCTATATGCATGAAAAGTTGAGAGTACATTGGATTTTACGTATACGTTGGACTTTATGGATGTATACGTTCGCTCTAATGCAGTAATCGAGTTAAGAACGCACTAACGTCATGTTTGTGACGCGCGAGACAAACTCGGTGAAAACCTGTATGAAGATTAGCCTTTTTTTGCACGAACTTATAATTAATACATTTCTAACTAACACACTTAGATCTGCAGCGAGAAAACGTGCCTGTACGTTTGAAATGTACGAATAAATCGTCCATTAATGTACGCAACGATCGTACGATCAACGAATCGGCATAAAAACACCCGTAGGCGGATTGACACGATCGAACGAATTAATTTGATTTCGAAAGGTTCGATCGTACACTGCGCTGTTTAATATAAATCATTCAATTCAGTCCGACAGTTACACGCGTGCGTTTGCACGTAGAAAATATTTTTAATTATATTCTTCTGCCCTTAATTTCCGCAAATGAACCTATCCTTTTAATTAGTATACCGTTGAATATACCGTAATGTTACAATTACAAAGCTTCATGAATAATGCGAAATCACCATTGCGGAATGACTAGTCCGTCTTAAATCGCGATAACGTAATTGTGATTACGGCGCGAACAGCGATTTGCACGCAACAACGTAAGAAATTTGCGATTGTTTGGTCGCGGATAATTCATGCTATCGCCCATATTCGCTGCTATGATATTAAGCTGTCACACAGAAGGCGATAATGCGAACGACTTATCGCACTCACGTGCAAAGCCGAGTGCTTCGGTATGGCATACGTGGGCGTGTTTGTGATTTACGCCAGTGCGGTTTGTTTCTCATAATGTCTGCGCGCGAAATCAATCATTCGGCGATTAATCCGCGAGATTCGCTAATTATCGTACCAGCTGCGCTGGTTGTAAATCTTGCTTCGAAGGAATACGAACGAACGACTTAAAGGTAGAAGGGTGCGGTGTTTATTTACGTTCGTCAGGTCCCGTATGTATTTTTGCGAAAGATACAGTCGGTAAATAAATCCTCGTGGAAGGGACGTTAGAGAGGATTTCGTTTATTAGAAACGACCTGGTTTGTCCTGCGTCATCGTCGACATCGCCGTTGCCTTGCTGTTCCTCTTCTTCCTCCCGTTCGCAGGGCCGTACCGGTGAATCTCGCGCTTGATTATCTCAATGTCGTTCCTCACGGCGTCCAGCAACTTCATCATCCTCTCCGTCTCACGCAGCACCGGTCTGGGTCGATGAACCATGAATGACATTGACCGAAATCGCTACACACGAAATTAACAGATCTTACGGAGCCATCAGCAGCCCGCCTTCGAGCCTCTTCTCATCGTGGGCCCATCGTAAATCTCTCAGAATTAAATGGAGCTTATTGACGTCCTCTCGAACTCTGGTCGTTCGCTCGCGATACTCATTCAATTCGCGTTCTTCAAACTCGATATCCTCCGCAAGGCACGTCTCCTTCTCCTTATAGTGAGCGACTCCGTTAACCATTTCAGCGATTCTAATTTCGATTTGCCAATAAGCAGTTAATAAAGCCCTCGTTCAGATAGATGGTTAGACAGATACATCGGTAATAATTCATTCATCGCCTTAAGTCAGAGATCTTTCATATTAAAGCTGCGACACTGTAGATATCTCGTCAGATAGCTCTACATGAATCAGTAATGCAATCCATGAAATATCACCAGCGCAGAAGTTAAAGCGCCAAACACGATCTTTATCGATAATTTCGAGATGACCAAAAGAATATTAGAAAGGGAACGCAACTCTTACATAACTAATTATGTTAATATACACCGCCGCAATACTGCGCGTTTCAACGTACTTGTAGCGCAATTTTTCCAGTTCTCTGTCGCGTTCATCCAATTTGTCCTTGTAATTCACATGAGCAATATGTAAAGCCTCGTAATCCATAGTGGTCATTCGAGCCATTCCTTCCCCGAGCGTTTCCAGATTTCGCAGGTGCGTCTTTATCTCCTCGAGATGGTGCTGCAGGACGATGTACCCGTAACGATTGCGAGCGAGAATCTCGCGTCGTGACACCTGGCAATGAAGAAGTCCTCACGTAAGCCTCGCGACTAACGTGTATGCACGTCGGGCGAATTTAATTGGTACGTCGCATAATTGCTGTAATAGACAAGTGATGATTCACGGTCATTAAGTTACACCTGCCGACGGGTTATCTCGTTGACAGCCTTCTCCGTGAGCATTCGTCCGGTCTTCGCGTAAATGAGACCCGTCGCCACTTCCCTCTCGCGATCCAGGAGTTCGTCGAACACTCGTGCATTTTCGTCGCGCGTCTTTTGCACTCTATCTTTGTAGCTTTGCATGTCGGCTATTATCTGTGTCTTCCGCTCCGTTATATCGTCGAGCTGCTGTTTATATGTATGCAATGTTTGTCTATAGATCTGCTCCATTTGCTCGGATTCCTTCGTCGCATCCATGGGTGTCACTTTCTCTTGCATCTGTATGCATAAATGTATCGTGGCGAGAATCGCTTCTGTTGAAGACAGCGGATATTTCTATGCTGCACTTGCACATATATCAATTTAATTGCAATCAATTAGAATGATAAAAAAAACAGATAAAACTTGCAGTTGATTGTAGTGCAAAATAGAAATTGAATTCGATGTATATAAGATTTACTAAACATCTAACCTTTCTCATGTGTTTGATAATCCACACCTCGAGAAGCCTGTTTTTCCTTCGCAATTCTGTTTGCTCAGCTAAAAGCTCTTTTAATTTTTTGAGCATTGCCTCGCGACTGGCAAAAATCTACACTGGCAATCACATTAAATCTCAGTGCAAATAGTGGTATTTAATTTATTACATTCTTTTTAACATCGCAATACGCATTGCGATTACGATCATCGTAATTTCATGAAAATACGTCAGGATGCTTGGGGAAGCCTTTTATTATTACCATTTCAATCGATCACAACAGCGACGGAACACGTATACAATGCGGAAACACGTTTGTGCGGGGGCGCGTGATGAGAAGGGAGACTTAAGTCCTTAGAATATTACGAAGGTCGTGAGGCACAGTAATTCCACGGGCAGAATGACGCAGAATGACAAGTTTATGCGAACCTCGACTGGTATCTCAGCGAGCACGTGATCGGGCCCCACCACATCTTGCTGCACTTCCTCTTCGGGTTTCTCTGCCTCTGAGATTGTCGCAATATCATCAGATGGAGCATCTCTTTCTTCTTCTGCTTCCTCATCTTCGAGGCTCCGCTCTTCGTATCTTTCCTCCTCATACTCGCGTTCCCCCGGTTCCTTATCCCAAGTAAAAAACTCATCCGTTTTGTAAATGTCTTCCTCCCTTTCTGCTCCCTCTTCTTTCTTCCCTTCTTCATATTCTTTATTCTGCAGTGCCGAATTTTCATGATTATCGCTGACCACAGTATTTGGATATAACCTTTCCCCGTCGTCCTACGAAAAAATTGCGCATTATCGAATTCTTGGGGAAGTCCATAAGTTACCGCAGGCGGTACCTCGTCGACGACGCCGTCCGCGTCTTTCTCCGTCATTTGCTCCATCATATCGAGACTTGGTTTAAATCGATAAATGTAAGTAGTCGCGCCCCGAGACGCGGAGCAGCGAATGCTACGGAGAAACGGGGCTGGATAACAGCTGCCAGACGATGAAAACAGTCGAACGAATTCACCGCAGTTGGATCGACGTCTTCGCGAGAAGGCCTCGAGCCGCATGCGGTCGACCTTGAAGATCGAAGATGATCTTTTCTCTCGTATATGCTGCCGCGTTGGTTTAACCACGCTCACGCAGGCACTCAGAGGAAAAGTTCTTCGCAGGACGTCGATTAAACTGCTGCGAGCTACCGGACACCGTCGGTGTGGATGCACGGTGCATCCTGCGGCGCGCAGGGTATGATTTCATCTTCGTGTGCTTTATTCTGCGCTGGCCACTCTTCCCGCTGATGTATGAAAAGTTTATTTATGGGGGACGTGCCTCGTTCGATCACGCGAGAGCCGCATGACGGCAGTAACATAGTGAGTTGAAACCCGAGTATCTTTCGTTCGCTGGACGTTAAAGCGAGGGGAATTAACAACGACACAGTACGTGTATAATTCGTCAGAACTAGAGAACAACGCAACGTAATATCTTACCGCCGCGGTTTTTTCATTTGAAAAAGTGCATTTATATTTTTTAATTGGCATAGAGTATACCGTATCAGTTGAGTGCAAATTTAATTCTAATTGTTCTTAGACACGTTTATATATTTTTTCATGTTTATAAGTTTCATCAAGAATTAAGCTGAACTTAGCTAGACACGTAATAGACATTTTTAAATAAGTACATTTGCTTAGAAAGTAAAACATATATATATGAAGTATATTTTTTTATTTAATATACGTTAAGACAAATTGCATCTATTTACATGGCGATATATTTAAAGCTATACATATGTCTGTTTCTTATTTAATATATTTCGACGTACCTATCGTTATTATTTAAATATTACTTTCTGAATATTTTATTTGTCCATCTCCTTAACTTTAGAACGTAGAAGAGTCGGTATTTCTTATTCAATAACGTGTCGCATTTATTTTTAGGCACCACGTAGCAAAGAGACACAATATGTGCCAACGAAGATGACGGTACAGAATGATGAGGACATGCGTGCTGCCGATGGTGCCTCGCACTTTACCGCCTGGTCCTACCGGGATTAGATGCCGTGGAGAAACAAAGAAAGAAGTAGGTACAATGTGAGGGTCGGAGAAAAAGAGACGAAGAAGTACTTGAGGCAGCGTGGGCAGCCGCTAGCGCTGCATTCCTGTAGGATCAAGGATCCCTACTTGCTTCGTGTGTGCATTTACATATGCGGACACACGTGTGAGGAGCTTTGACTTGCGACACGGACGCGTGTTCACGCACATGAACCACCGCCAACTACAGACGTAAACGTATCACTCATACACGTGCGGTGACATAAAGCTGTTCGCCTCTCACACCCCGGTCGTCCATATCACATACGTATTTTTTTCATCGCGCGAGTTTCATGCGCGCAGGGAACAAAGGGCATAGGCTCCACTGCGTGTGAATATCGAAATAATGATCTCGCGAGAGTTGGTCGATAAATTTTCAAAGTAAGACAAGTAGGTATTTCTTTATTTTTTTCAATAAATAATTTCACATGTGCGAGTAATTCGTACTGCAGACAAAATACAACACGCGTCTTGCATCAAACTTACGTGTCCAGAGGAAATGAAGGAACGGATGTGATTTATTCCGCAGAGGTACGCTGCAACGTAAAGCGTATCAGCGTTTCCAGACTGCGCAGGGAAAGACATTCGTTCATCACGGTCGCACCAAGTAAGGAATCAGGATAGTGTAAGAAAGCGGTTTATGCGGCGTGACGAGTGACAAGCCGAAGACAGACGTGCCACGCGGAAGAGCCGAGAGGACGCCGTCGTTCGCGCGAACGTTCGAGGAATTCATCGCAAGGGCCGTGGTATGTTTTTACATTTGGCTTTACGTATGTACATAGGCACCAGTGTTATGTATATGCCGGGCGTGTCCAGGCCGTTCGTTGGCCTTTCCTCGGATTTGATTTCCTTTCGAATCGCCGCGTATATTCCCGACTCGTCCGTGCAGGCTGCAGCGATGGAAACTGGACTGACTGGCTTTAACGGCGCGTCTCGGGCTCGCGTCCGTGATGGTCGTACGTGCGACCCACGTGAACGTATACGAGGCTCCTACGTCTGCGACCACTGTCGCGCGCTACGTACGTGTGCAAGTGCATATTGGAAACGCGTGTGTATGCGTGCGCGAGCGCGTTCGCGAGAGGGAGAGAATCCCTCGAGAATGCAAGCGCGTTGAATCGTCGTGCGTCAAATAGAACGCGACGAGGAGCGCGGCAGCCTGCAGATACCATTGTGACCGGTTGCATAAACCCGCCATCTTGGTATCCTCAAGGACGCGCATCGAATCCTAAGGTCAACGCACTCGACTCACATCGGCCGCCCTCCGCCTCCTCCTCCGCTTCGTCGTTGACTTCTTTTTCTGGACCTTTCCCCCTACCCTTCCGCTTGCCACATACTTCTTTCTTTCTTTCTCGCTTCCATCGTTGCTCACTGGTATCGCGTTCCTCTCGCTCTCGCTCGCGGGTGAGATGGAGAATCTCATCTGGCCACGAGCGGGATGTCACTGCCATTAATCCCGCCGATACGGCCCTGGCCAGAGTCGGTCGAGCCTCGGGCCGTCTTCCTCATTTTCTTCTTCTCCTTCTCTCTCTCTCTCTCTCTCTCTCTCTCTTTCTCTCTCTCCTTCTTCCCCCTCTCTTTCTCTTCCGTTCTTTCTCCACCTTTTGCTTCTTCTTCTTCTACTCTTTCGATCTTACGACCTCCGCTTCTCGTACAGAATGATAAACGCAGGATATTCCGCGGGCACCATCGACCGCATCCCCGTATAAAGTACTGGGTCGTTAGAGACGGCATTTAATTTTGCGCAAAAAGTACAACTGTGAACTGGACTGATTAGAGACGCTTCGGTGAGCAGTCTTTCAATCGGCCATACCCTTGTAACTTTCTAACCGAGAGTGTCAAGATCCGACGAGAATCAGATCGATACCGGTAGCACGCGATATCGTGATAAACGCAGACGTCTGCTACGCTCGAGAATGCGGCCTGCCAATGTTATTTCGCGTTTAATTGCCTATATAGGTACAGCAGCAGAAGGAGCTCGGGAAATAACCAGGACTTTGCACGAGAATGTCTATTGCCGCTAAAACATTAAAATACGCGAATGCTAGTTGAAACGCATTCCAGCATTAAATAGTTACGAAAGAATCGAGTCGGTGAACTCTTATCGAGAGAGTCGACCTCTCTCGCATAAGATCGGTTACGAAAATCAATTAAAGCAGGCAAAAGTGTTAAAATCTTTGGAGTAATCGTATGGTGAAGCAAGAGACAGGTAAATCGCAATGACCAGGCAGCCGAAGCGGGAAGAAAAAGAAGAAGGATCAGGAGCCGAGGAAGAAGCGAAGGAAGCAAAGGGAGAAGAAGAAAAAGAAGAAGGCGATGCGAGGCCTGACCCCGGCCATCTTGGCCTGCAGGGTTATTCTATTTATATCACGAACTTAGCTATATTTAGCTTACAGGGCCCGGCAGGAAAGCGAGCGACGAAGAAGAAATTCTAAGGGCGCGGTGGGGAAGGGCGCGCAGGAGAGACGAGAAGGGCCGCAGGTTTGCGTGGTGACGCGAAGGGAGCAGAACGGGACAAGTGGGCCCCGAACGATCGCCCAACGATAGAGGAAGAGAGGGACAGAGGTAAGTCGCCCAACACGATCGCGTCGGTAATCCGCCTGACGAATACATTAGCACTCTTAAGTCTCGCTATCTCGGGCGATTTCCGCCATACCCGGGCCCACTCAATATCTCGTACTCGTACTTTAATCCCCACGTTCTACATGCGTGTAACGTATTGACTAGCACTTCAAGTTCAGGTCACCGCAGCTTCGATCACTTTTTGAATGCGTGAGATTTCAATGTTGTTCAGAGATCCACGAAGAAGAAGATAATCATGCCTATTGATAAAATGATCATGCTGGATGCCTATTTGTATTTTTCTAAATGCAACGCGATAATAAACATCAAAAAGATTGCATATTAATTAGCAACAAGATTAAAAGAGAATAAATACATATTGCCGAAGACGAAAGTGAAGCAACGATCCGAATCAGTATCATTATTCACTTTTTTGCATATAAGGAGCTTTAGATTGATATAAAATAGGATGATAATGCGATATTCGATGGAATTTAAAAATTTATCGAGTTACGATATATTTTCTCGGAACCATAGAAATTACCTTTCTTGTAAACTTAATAGTAACCTTCTGAAATTGCTGCCTCGCTTTGTTCAAGTCTTCATTACGTTCCCCCGGAACAATCGTGATATCTCAGAAGGTGTAAAATTCATGGCGCGAAAAGAGGGAGTCACGATAGACGCCTCACCAACTTCAGGGCGGCTATATGCTTGTGTCGGCCTATCGAGGTTATCGCGGTCCACGCCGTAAATTCAGGCCCCAACAACCCCGATTACTCTTGCTCTTCCTCTCCCTCTCTCTCTCTCTCTCTCTCTCTCTCCTCTCTCTCTCCTGCCCTTCCTCCACTTTACTCTCACTCTTCTTCTTCGAGACCCGATGAACTTGCGTTGCTATTTCGCATCCACGAAAAGATCCGTAGCTTCCACCAAGTATGTGTTATGAAGGAAGCTATACGAGGGATGAGCACGAAGACAGCCATATATCCCAGTCGTACACACTGGCCGCATACCAGACGTGAACACTTACAACCGACGTAAGGTCCAAACGTCCATGCCACGACCGAGCATTCGCAGTTGCTGTCCACGAACTGCCGTGCTAAATCATCCTAGTCGAGGGGTGTCCCACACCGAGGAAGTGCCACGTATACCTGTTCGAAGGAAGAGGTCCCTTCCGCTAGAAATTCTCAAGGAGTTCGAACATCGGAAAGTAGAGGAATAAAAGCAAGAGAGGGTAGGAATTACGTCCGTAAAACGTATTCCATTAGAGGTTTTCATAATCAATTACTGATATTAAAGGGTAGCGTTTTTATTGGATCGTTGACGGAGTGTTTTATTGAGATAAGTGCCGCCATCCTGATAAAAGTATACGTCTAGACATTGATAAAATAGGAGGGGCGCACAGAGGAAGTTATAATTTGTTCACATCACGAGTTTACTTCGTTATTTGCGAAAGATGGGAAATAAATTGCCGCGCGAAGTACTGAAGTGCCAAGGGCATTACTTCTTTTTAATTTAGTGCATCCTTCGCGTATGTCGAGGCTCTCTCACCCGGTACGAGTACAACCGAGTGTTCGTGGGTCACGTGTTGCAGTGATAAATCATCCTAGATAATGGGATACCACCATTCCATTTCCAACGTGCTGTCAGCGGATAAGAACCGATACGTATGCGAAGTATTTTCCGCCGAGAATTCGTAGCTCTTACGCGTCCTGTGTCGATGTACTGAATCATTTCAGACAGGTTTACAATTTATTATTCGGAGAGAATGGACGACAGGGACAAACGGTACGGAGAGAAAGAAGACGCGTCGTCGGCGCGTGTACGCTTAATAAAAAATACAATCCCATTGAAGAAAACGAATAAACATGAATAGAACAACACTCTTCCCGTTTTCCAACCCCGATCGCCCGTTTGGCATTTATGGATTTCCCGTGTGCGTTCTACGCGAGTGTCACAATAAGGACATATTTATGAACGTGCGTTGCCCGGGCATCGCGTCGTCGTGTACAGTCGGCTATACTTGTAGATCATGCGTTGCGACGCTAAATCATGTCCGAGCGCGAATAAGTTATCGAAGAAAAACGCACCGAAGCGCACGTACGCGAAGAAGAAGGTACGAAGGTCTTCCTCGCCAGGAATACCCGCGGTGAAAATTGCGCAACGCCGAAGTCGCGCGTCCCACGCTGTCGCTATACTGCAACATCGACGTTTGCGCAGTTCCAAGGGTAAAGGACGTAACCGAGAGATAGAAAGAAAAAGAGAGAAAGAGAGAGAGAGAGAGAGAGAGAGAGAGAGACGAACGCGTGTACGCGTATCGCGGATTTTATAATTTCGCCGGATGAATCGGCATTAAGCGCCATCGCGTTGCTCGTGCGCTTCAGTATTCGCGCGCTGAGTGACTTCACGATAAATCAAGCGAACGTGAATCAAGAGACGAGTTAACAGCATCGCGAAACAAAGGCGCGGCCTTTTTGATTCGGCATTTTCCTTTATCCTAAAGAGAGATGTATACGGCCACATTTCGCAGCAAATAACCGACGCTAATGGAGATAGCGCGATCTGATTTTCTATTATTACGGAAGTCGTCCATCCAGATACGTGACTCTTTTCCTCTCTCTCTCTCTCTCTCTTTCTTCGTCGTGGGTAACGATAATGGGCCTCCTACATGCTATCAACATAGCTTTATGCAACAAATTCGCAGGAAATAATTTAACATATGTAGTTAAGAGAGATTCTCGACATAAATGGAATAGAACGAAACGTATAGCATACATCTGTACCGCTTCCTCGTAAATCTTATATTCAAATACGATTAACCTTTTGAATCACATTAGTAATACTATGTAAGTGTGCCTACACTGGTGCATGGCGAGTTTCGTTACGTATGCCACGTAATATATTATGGATGCTATTACAAAGGAAAGTTCGTAAAAGTAATTTTTCAATTCAAATTTTTCGCTTACCTAATATGTGCAGTATAAAATGAACATAATATTTGCACGAAATTAATCTTTGCTTAAACATATTCGGCATTTGTGATTTCTCAAAAAATATTGAACAATAAAAAGAAAAAATTAAGAATTACTACGAATATATTAATTAATAACAGATTTTTGTTTCACAAGTTTGTTGATTCATAATAATATCTAATTTATTTTATCTATAATAATGCGTTAATATCCCATTTGTTTCCAATAAATCATTAGCTTCGCACTTCAACCGTTTTCATCATCTCGCATAATCGAAAGCGTTTAGTGTTTTGTGTGTTCAGCACTTCATCACTGTTATTTCCTTCTTGAACGTGCATTTCCGACGCAAGGAAACGGTGTGTTTCCTGCATTGGCTTTCTGCGAACTCCTCTCGGCAACTAAAGAGCGCGCGAACAAAAACGGTTCGTCACCCAACCACGTTTCAAAAAGCAGTGCGAGTTCTCTCGGCGCGTTGAAATCCCCATTAAGATGGTACCATAGGAAAAAAAGCTGTATGCTTGTATGCCGGTATACCTAACGTTATTCTCTTTGCCAGAATGCTTACTGGCATAACCAGAGTTGGTCAGAAGCATTTCAGCTTCAGGCAGAATGGTTATTCTGCGTTCCTCTACCAACAACTGATAAAAATATTGACTGAGAGAATTATCTTGACAGTTCTTACAAATATGATGGACGGTTTGTTATTTAAATAAACAAAAACAAATAAACGTGAGAGGAATTTATAAAATTGTTTTTGGTATAGTCAGCGTATCCATTATTTTAAAATAAACTTCTGACTAATAGATATTTTGTACTGAAGAATCATCAGTTTATTGAAGCATTCGATTGCGCTTACCGAGGCAGTTTCCCCATTGGTGGCTCTAAACTTAAATCTGCTAAGCAAACACGCTATCATATTCCACAGAACAATTCTTACCTTCTTCGACGATTGCGGCCTTGATCGTGCGTCTCGTGAAGCGAATGCCGACGACGATCGCGATTTCGTTTCTTCAAGCTTCTGCCTTCGCTGCCGTAGATCGGTCCGCCTCGCGTCAAGGTCCCAAGGTCGTTCGACATGGACTTCTCATGATGGTTCATGCTGTTCGATCGCGGCCGATCGTAACCATGAGACTTCGCGGAATTACCGTGGTTGATGATCTTTCGGGCGCTGTTGTGCATGTGGCGCCCATGTTCTCTCGGCAGGCTGCAGTAGAGATTTTGCGACGTGTAAATCGTTTTGCCCAAGGATTTATTGTCCCGGCCGTTATCGCCAGTATTTGCATTTCCCTTCGAGGAAAACGTGGAGTTGACGTCGTGACTTCCTTTCGAACCGCCACCCAGATGTTCTCGCAACCACTTTCCTATGCCACCACCTCCGCCGCTTCCAGTATGATTGTCTTGAACACCGTAGGAGTCGCCGGTCTTGCTTCTGTAATAGAAAGGACAAAACAATATTGCTTACGACTGCTATATAGGCTTGAACTACGCTCGATTACTTTCTTCAACAAACACGCCCTTTCTTCCCACACGTGTTCATAAAGTATATAGGGATGGAAAACTGTAACGTGGCTGTCACGTGACAGAGATGAAAGAAACCGCAGCGCGTGTTGCAAGAAGAAAAGACAACGGAGTACCATATTTCAATGGAGAGAGGAAGAAATGAAGCGCGATTGCGTCCACGGTGTTCGAGGAGAGCGAAATAATAGTCGCGCCATGACGGCCTCGGTTCAGCGGTTTCGATTTCAGTACCCAGACAGATCGATAAAGAAAGACCATGTATGTAACGAGGCAAAAACTAAAAAAAGTACGTGGCCAGAAGAAGGGCCTAGAGGGAAGGAAAAGAAGATGGGACCAGAAGACGAACGAGTGGCGAATGAATGGCAGACGCCCGCGAGGGAATCAGGGCGAATGCTTTATTGTAATAAGGGCCATGTGGGACGAAACAGAGAGACGGCTGGCAGATGGAGGAAGGGGGAAGGGCCGGTAGTAGTTAGGACGCGATGACCTTGGCAAGGTCATCGATACTTCTGGCCATCGCCAGTAGAAGCCGCCACCGCGTGGCAATCTCTTCGACTCGTGCGTGTGGCTTCGAGGGTTCTTCTTTATCGATAATCCTGCACTTCTCAGTAACTGGCACTTTCTCAATGTCAATTAATTCTTACTTCGTAAGCTCGCGATGTACATTCGTTACGAGCCGCTTATATCGACGCGTTAAACCAACGAACTTTATCGCGCTACCATCCCGGCGTGTATCACAGTTGGCATGGCAAACGGCGCATCGAAGTAACGATTGGCATTATAATTTAAATCAATGCCAAACGCGCGCGGTTTATATTTAATAGGAGGGCCGAAGGGGACGCCTAAAGACTCAATACGAGCGAACGTCGCGCTTTGCGATTCACCGAGATGCACTTAATTAATTGCAGCGAAATTAATTAGCCGCGTAACGCAGGTTACTTAATTGACCGGCAAAGAACGAGCCTTAGACTTCCTGATAAGGGGACAGTCTACCTCGTCGAAAGTCTAATCGGCAACGAGATCTCGGGCCCAACATTAAGGATGGGGAGGAGGAAGTCGGTAGGGGAAACCGGGTAGCAGGGTCTTGATGCATTTTCGTGATTCTCAGTGTATTATCCAGCGTGTTACGCCACTGTATGAAATTCCGGTTTTGCCGCCCCCTCCGGCCGTTCGGGTACCCGCTCACTCCTCTATGCTGTTATCTCTCCGGCTTTTTTTCGATGCTCGTTTTTGCCTACCGCCTCGTGAGCCGCGCCCGAACCCGAAAGCAAACGCATTATCACGGAGCAATCGTCTTCTTCTCGGCCAATCAACGACCTCTTTAGGGATCGCACTTTTGGTGGTAACCGGTTGCATTCCCGAATCAAATAAAAACACCTCGAATTTTCTCGCTTAAACGGGAAACAATATTACGAAGAGTATCATGCAGTATTTCGAACTGTAAACATTATTGTTATTATTACATTATTAGTACAAATGATTATGAAAGTCTGTCGATATTTTATAAATAACATGGAAAGCCCTGTTTTTTGAGAATAATAAAATTATAAAATGTATGAATTTAGATATGCTACAGTATCCATTATTTTGGCGTTAGCTTTAACAATAAACGAAAAAGATAATCTACTATAATGTCATTAAATGAATTCACGTCTATGTGAAGCAAAATCCAAATCATACTTTATGCAAATGTGATACTTTCATCCTAACTGCTATTAAATATCATTTTCTATCTTTCTCTACTATTCGTTTAGCGTATTTAATTACAGCTTAATCTTCATGATTCATAGCACCGGCGCGGCGTCTCGTATTCGCTGAAGCTTGAATCCAGCGTACTAAGCAATGCATTTGTATGCATTCTGCTCGCTCCAGAGGTTCGAATCCTCTTTTTGTCGCGTTCATTCCGTCAACCTCGTGCCATTTTATTCGATGACGTTGTCGACTATGACGCAAACATGAATCCATCCATGCAGCGTGATTCGCCGATGGAGACCATTGTTTCAAAACGATTGCGCAGCCGTAACGAAACGTGTGCCAAATTATTTCTCAGTCTCAGTCTGGTCTTTCGTTGACATTCAGTTTTAAAAGCATTAACAAATTAAATAAATAAGTGCAAACGACACAACGTTAAACATATTTAATCTTTTCGGTAAAATATAATAAAATTATTCCAAAGTATTAATTGTGACTAAACTCTGTAACGAGAAAAAAGAAATAATCTGAGAAATCTGGAACAATAAAAAATTTCCAGTTTACTATAAATAAATTAAATAAAAATATCAGGTTTATTCGTGATACAGTCACGCGTATATTTGCGAAATATATTTCGCAGACAAATTAGAAATGGTGATACGTGTTAAGTAAAAACATGCTTGATTTCACGGAACATCCTGCCAACGTTCACCCTACATCTTTTCGTACTTGAATGACCTGAACTCGGGCTGATTCTCTTCCTTCTTACTCTTCGTTTCGCCAGTTCTTCGGGTTTTGCGCGGCTCGTTTCGCGAGTCTCTCGTTCTCTTCTTATTTTTCCCGCCTGCTGTCCCGTCCTTTCCCTCCGCCACGCTGCTGTTTCGTTTCTTCCTACACTGACTTTTCTTTCTCGCTTTTTCTTGGTCGGTACAAACACTTACTTTTTCTCGACTGTATTTCTATTCTATATTATTCACTCGGTGTCCTTTCTTGCGAAGGGATTTGCGTTCTACTCTTCGAAATTTGATGGTATTCGTATCTTCTTTAAAATAGCAAATGAATAATTTATCGCGCGGTTAATTAGTAATCCCACGCATAGACGACGTACATGTTATACGCTATTAGTGTTTTCTTATGACTAAGAATATATAACTGTAAAATTTATCATGCGATAGAAATGAAGTCCATCACATGTTTCTGATAATATGAAATGCATCTACATGCCTGTTAAAATTCATTTTCATAAAAATATCTCGTTTATACTGTAATAACGTAAAATATTGATATTTTAACTCATTATGTTTGTGTGATTTTACTTTTGCTACAAGAGATAATCGTAAATTAAATTTCCAGTTACACGCGGAGGAGCTACTATGAAAAATGTCATATTTCCGAAGATTGTTCATTAAAATATCTACAAGCCACTGCTTCTATCTTGACAGAGAAGCTACATATTGATTACTACTAGATGATGCTGCAGTACTTGCAAGGGATGAACGTTGCAGTACATGGGATTAACATTTAGATGAGCGGAATGCTTGCGTCGACTTACGTTGCGCTGTTGCTCCCTGAAGTACAAAGGATTAACATCCTTACAAGCACCCATACGTGTTTTTATGCCGCATCCAACTGAATCATCCTTATACTCATAAACGTCACCGGTTTCTTCCAGCGAGAACCTCTCGACGGAAGTCGGCTCCTCTTGTAGCAAGCACCGAAACGCGTCGGCCGACTGGTTTCGGCGAAACGATAGCGAAAATCCCCGTCAATATTGATCGTCGTTCTTGTCTCGGAGTCAAAGGTCCTTCGAGACGACGAGCCTCGGAGCAAACGCCGCGCGCGGCCGCTCTTCTTGCCGATCTCTTGCGCGAACGGTTGGACGAGCGGGCGCGAGCGTCGTGAAAAAGCAAACGCGCCGCATCGCGAGGGTGCTCAAATACCGCTCGGTGCTCTCGGAGCATAATACGCGTATTATATGCTGACCTGTACCTGTTCGGCTAAATTCATCTATGGTCCGAGGATCGGCGTCGGCGTCTTTGAGCTTCCTGCTGGACGGTATCGCGGAAGGGCAGGTACCTGCGGGAGATACGCTTATGTATGCGCAGGACAACGATCCCGGCTGCGGAGAGTGCCCCTTTTTCACGTACGGGATACTCCCAATCGTTTCGGACGGTTATCGATCGTGATCGACGCACATACCTTCATGACTTGGCTTTCACACGACGCGCACATAACAGCGCGCCACGGAATCGTGCGTGTGCGTGGCGCCGTTTGTGCAGCGTTCATAGCTGAAGATGAAAGAGCGAGGAGAGGCGGAGAGAATAGAAGATCCCTTATCTTAAGGTGGAGCCGGGGCCGCATCGGCGTTACTAATGTCGTGCCTGTTGTGACAGCCACCGTACGGTGAAACGGCGATTTCAAGCACGCCGGAATGCCTAATGATAATAAAGTGCTCCTCGGATTCGTAATTACAGCGGGACCGGTCACGAACTGTCGCTAGCTAGGGAACGATTGCGATGTCTCCCCGCTGATTATCTCCGAGGGTCCGGTCAGGGCGTCTCGCGCGATGGCCATAGTTTATTGTCGTATACGGGAGCGTTTATTCAATGTCGCCAAACGGCATGCTGTAATGCCCCGGCGTCGCGTCGCGATGGTCGCGCGTGTGGCCAATTCGCTATCGGGATTACCGAGGATCGACGTTATTAACCCATTACCGCCCACCGAACGCCGCGTGATTGCGGTACGTAATTTACTAAGCAGGGAAATAGTAATGGAATTACGTACATTAATAGGTTTAAATCTTCACCTGGCGGTATCTTACGCGCGACGGACTGTTATTGCGCCGTATGACGATTAATCAAACCTGATTCTACGTGTCTCTCCTTTACTCATCCCTCTGGAACCTTTTACACTCGGCGTCCTCGACTAATATACGGCATATGAGGTAGATCGCGCGACATAACGATATTTATAAATAACCAACAACATAATTTTCTTTTAAAACACTTGAAAAGAGATTCTTAACTTTCCTTATAGTTCCATGTTTCAAGAAGCGTTATAAATTGTTGGTAAAATCCAATACGATGATAAAAGGTGTATAAAAGCATAGAAAACAAATCGTAATAAGTATAATTTTTAAATAGACGTTTTAAATAAATGCTTTCATTTGAGATATTATACAGATATAGACAATTTAAGAATAAAAGCAATATATTGATATAAAATATTTGAAGTTCTAATAAAATAGTATTAAATAAAGTCAAGCATATTAAAATTTATAATCATAAATCATAAATATGTAAAAGAACATACCCTCTGGAGAGAGAGAAAGAAGCTGGTAAAAATCCAAAGACATTTCTAAACTGAGGACATATCTTTAAAAATCAATAAATCAGTCTAGTCACTCTGTCATTATAACAGAGCTGTGTCTCAACCAGTAACGTCCATTCTTTCGTCACAGATCCTTTACCATAGAATAAAACGCTTCAAAGAACGACGCGGGATTACGATGATTGCGTTCAGTTCGCCGCCATACCTACGTTTCTTGCGCTCGTCAAGTCAAAGGTCACCGAGCTGGTTCCATAGCGATCCGTTGTTCTCCAGTCCGTGTCTGTCTTAGTCTAGACAGAAGAACGTACCGCGGTCGCAAAAACCACGTACGATCCGGATGGAAGACGGTTGTGCGACTCGACAAGATCGTCCTCGTCATCGGCCGAGTCCCCCGCGATTCTTCCGGGCAAAGGTCACGAGGCAAGGTTTTGTTTAACGGTATCGACCGTCCGTCCACGATGCTAATACCTCTCGCTACACGATCATTACTCCGGCGGTCGGGACACTGATTGGCTCGTTACGTCACACGATCTCACGCTAATGATCCCAACAAGGCACCGGATATCTCCGATCGACCGGATCGTTTCGGTGGAATGTGAACGGGCTGTGCCTGCCGATCGCTTTACGACCGTGGATCATACGAGAAAACCGATCTGATTCCGGCCGTGAATCGATATATTTGGCATGAAAAACAAGGCCGTGTCTGTGTCACGTAAAGCTACGGCGATGTCTTAAGGTTATTTATGGATTAGAAGGTAGATGATCGGTACAGATATAATTTCGCCTCGAGTGGATCTAATATAAATCTCGAAATTGATTATAAGGCAGGTTTGCGCAGTGAGTAACTAGTGGCGTCGATATATCGGCCGTCTAGCCTTTTGCTTTGCACGCTCGCGCAGGATTTGCGAGCATCCTAAGAACGTTAAATAAGTTGCTCCCATTTGTCGATCGTAATACACTTACGAAGGGCCGCTTATTTCCCTTCGGAAAAATCAGGTGGCATGGGTCTACATTACGAGGGCAGTTCGCTTTGAGCGAAATGCCACATGCATCGCTTGCGGAGCGAGCGAGCCGAGGAATCTCGCAGACCGGTTTGGTAAAACGAAGAGTTTCGAGGAAGATAAACTCTTATTGCTTGTATAATTACAACAAAGTCCGGCATACGTTCCGCAATCAAGAGGAGTGACGATTTAAAGAGGCTAATAATTATTTCTCGGCGACATCCCATTAGTCGTGATTAATCATCCATTTTTTTTGAATCATTAGTCATAAAGTCATACTAAAGATTCCTGAATCTCATGATGGATGGGCGCGGATCGTTAGAAGACATTTTCACGCTGACGATAAAGTACATGAGGTACGTCTTTAAAACGCCGTAACATTCGAAATAATCTTCCAGTCTGTCGTTGCGGTTTTGTATCCGCAATATAAGTGCGGCCCGCGAATCTCATTTAAGGATCGAGCGAGGAGTCCGTCAGGAGAATTTGCTGCGTGTCACTGTGCTACTATATTTTATAACAATGAGTAATAAACCTCGGTGATATACGGCTGTAGAGCGACCCTTTTTACGTGCAAAAGTCGGTTCACGAGGAGAACGATGTTCAAGGAGGCGGCGGCGGCGGTGGTGGCGTCGGCGGCAGCAACGAAACGAGAACGAAGGAAGCGGCGGTGCAAGAAGAAGGAGGGTTAATGCAAAAAGGGACGGGGTACTTGCGGGCCTGCGAAGGTGGAAAAAAATGACGGTTGTCCTGCAGCCATGGTAGTCTGCAAAAATGTTTCGCCGTGCAGGCAGCGGCAGCAGCGACGATCGCATTTGAATACCGCCTGTCCTTGGCAAGTATTGTCTGCCTTCCTTCTTCTTCTACTTCTTCTACCGTCCCCTTAGTTACCTCCCTTCGCCCTCCGCAAACTCCCTTCCTCTTTACTCTCCTTTCTCTTACCTCATTATACATATTCACCGCGTAATATGTGTACCTATATAGCACGCCGCGTCGGACACACCACGTGCTCGCGCTTGCTAAATTGCAGGCTAAGACCTTTGTTTTGCACATTAGCGAGGAACAGTCGTCTAACCATGGCGCTTGGTGCCGAGAAATCCTGGGTCCTTCCATTGGAACGGCAAAAGGATGAAAGGGACTTGAATACTTCGACGCGATCACATAGATCAGCCACGTAATGAAAAATCGGACGATGGGATCTAACAGGAAGAATCGAATTTCTCAAGACTATTTAACTGTTTTAGATTCCTTCGGAAATTCAAAGGAATATATTACAATATGAGGACCGTGATGTTACGAAGAGATAATAAAATATCTCGGACATAACTTTCTTTATAGTCTAGACTGTCTAGAGAAACTATGTTGCCTATTATAAAATAGTCGAAAACAAATCTTTGTGACAGACGACATAGATATAACGATAGAATAGACGAGATATCTTTGAAGTTACACATTTTTCATGATCTATAGATATTGGAAGTCAAAGTAAGAAGAATGACATTGGTTTCATTTCGTATTTAGACATTAATACTTTTTAAGATGTCAACTACTATGAAGCAAACAGTTTTCGACTAATTACGTTTTAAAGATGCAAATAAAAAGCTCATTCTCTTCCATTAACAACTTTGAGTAGATATGTTATTTTAATCTAAAATTAAATATTGGGAAAGTAATAAAACGTAATATAAAAATGGTTGCATGTCAAAGAAGAAAGAAGCTGCGCAGAGAAATTCTGGATTAAAAATTTAATTAATAATATCATAAATACAAAAACATCAATTTCGTGTTTATGTAAAAATACGTTGGACAAAACATTTTACTTTGATACTGTGATCCTATGTAAAATAGGGGAACAATGTCCACTTAACGCTTATAAGTTCAGATTTCTTGCACGCTCTCGACCCTTCATCGTGATGGAGGTCAGTTGTGGGGTCCGCCATGAGAAACCGCACGATAATTTATGGACGCGCCCGCGAGGACAAAAGTCGCGGCGAGAGAGCGTCACCGCGAGACGGCAACGTGCAATTAGTGCAAATGTAAATAAGAGAACCACAATTTAACACGGGCCGCGCGGATCATCGCGAGTACACTCTCGGTCTATGTGGTGCTCCTCCTCCACCTCCTTAACAACTTGGCGCTCGCAAACTTTATGCGGCATTGCGCCGCGAGTTTTTACGTCGTTCGGTTGTAGGAGGGGCACGCGAGAGATGGGGCAAGGTGGGCGTGCATACATTTACTGTCAAACTATGAATCCGAGGGCCCCTCTTATCGCCGCGTCCTGTAATTACACAGTCGAGGTCGCACTAGTATAAAGCACGAACTTAACGCTTCCGATCTTTCGCGCGCGAGCGCCGTGCACTTTTGAACGATACGACGGGCGTACAAAGCCGGCGAGATTATAGGTACGTGACGTTTCGAAAACCGGCTTGCGAGCCTCCCCAAGATTATGGCCCCCTTATGTGCCAGAGATTGCGACAATCTCGCGCATAGGAAAGGGTTCATCCTCGGGAGAAGCGAACAAAGTTCGCTCGCGGCATTGTGAAATTACGCCGACAGGCAAAAATCGCGTATTAAATAAATTGTCGTAACAGTATCCGTAAGTTCTTACGTTTACGATTCGTGCAATTTTGCAATCAGATTCCGCGAAGTCGAATTGTCTCGGTAACTTTACGTGTGGGACATACAAATTGTATTATTTACCGAATATCGGGAAAGTATAATTTTTCCTATTTTTCTTATATCGAAAAGATAATTGTACACAATGTCACTTGACGGTAATATTAAAAGATTCAATATCGCGATATAAATTTCAAGATTTTAACTTCGATAACGACAATTAAATTTCGCGACTTTTGAACGTCTGAAATACGCTCATTAAAACACACGAATTTCAAAGATCTCTCTTGGAAAATGTCAGTTCTCGCAGTACGATTATCTGTACTTCGCATAATACCTTCTAGTTGCCTTAAAGCACCGCCATCGTTTCATAAAAGCACCGCCATCGGAGTCGCCGCCAGATCCAACGATAATGATAACGACATGCGGCCCATAGTGAAAGCGTAATCGCGCAAATACAATGCTCGCGTTATGTTAGTACGATAGAATGAACAAACGAGGTTATTCTACAATTTGGAAGCAGCAGCAGGAAAATTTATTTATACGAAAGAGAGAAAAAGAGAGAATATATAGGATATACCTTTTTCTACTTTTCTAAAAATAACATTGATTTCAAGGGATGGATATATTCCTTAGAAATATACGTGCGCATACACAGGTGAGGCAAGTAGGCATTTACAATACAGTCTGGACAACTATGTACGCGTACGCCGAGGTACTCCTCTTAAGGAGGCCTGGCAACACAACACCGGACTACGATATAAACGTACGTGTCTTATGGCGCTGTAGTTTACTGGCGCTGCATAAGTATATAAGTGCGGGCGCACATTCAGACGGGTGTATGAATGTTTTTATATACAAGATACGCATATACGAATATATTTATATACGTATCTATATATATGTACACACAATTGCGCCCGAATCCCCGCGCGCGCAGCTTGGCCATTGCTGATTGCTGGCCACGTTGCTCCGGGGTAACCGTGGGCAACTCTACGTGGGCTCGTTATGGTTTCTCCGGCTCGATAATGTTCGATTGAAATGATCCCGCCGTAAACCGTGAAATACGTACCAATCATACTCGTCGGGCACATACGGCGATATATACATCGCGAGCGGGGACCTAGGAACGCGTGTACAAGCACGTCGACGGGGCCTTACGACGAGGAATTGAGACTTCAGGCGGTCTACGACGAGGTGGAGATATCTCCACGATGATCGCTCCACCGGGCATACAATTTGACGTTTAAGCCTCGCTTACTGGATATAACGCAGCCCTTCCGATTGAGCCTCGCGGAAAGATAAGCCCTTCGTACAGCTGCTACGGGGGAGTAGACCCTCCTCCTCTTGGAGAACGGAACGTCTTCGTGACTCGGGTATACGATGCTTATCTTGCCCTTTCGCGATATGCAAGAGGGTAATGTTTAATAATGTACGTTTGCGTTTCTGAAAACATGCTTCTTCCGTAGACACAAACAGAACTTGCAATTTTAACTTATTAGCCAGCGAAAGCGATTGCATAATAGCGGATAACAGTTAAAATTTACTGTTAATTACTAATTTATCAACTGATTGCCATAGTATACATAACGCAATAAGAAACCGGAAAGACAAAATCAATTAAACAATACAAATCAATATTTCTTAAAATATAAAAAGCAACGACAGACCGTATAAGCGCAAAATACGAATCTACGAACTCTATATCAATTTTCATTGCTTATATTGTATTTAAGATTATTATGATCTCGACATGTATTAAAATTTTCGACTTTAATTAATTTTCCGAATGCGCTTAAAATATTGTACGATGATTATGAGGCATTTTATATTTATAGACTATCCACACATTTAAAATTTTGTTTTATTATAGCTTTGAAAAGAATTGTAATCGTACACCTTAGTGTAGAATTTTCGTTAGATTTCGTAATCATACCTTTTCTCCGTTGTAATATATATTTAGAGAATCCATGAGTAGCATAGGTTCAGACGTGAATTATTCAAGCGAAAAGAGAGAAACTGTTATTTTGTAATCTACCTCAGCGAAGCCAGGCAAATTGAAATCGCAAATAAAGGGACTTCGTGCCAAGCCGACGCTACTCCCGTCCGAGAGGGACTAGTTCCCGTTCCTTATAAAATATTCATCACGTACTCATTCGAGCTCGCTTCCAGGTCACTAGCGCTTAGAGCCTAAGATGTGAGTTACGTCGCGTTTCACGGCTCTCTCGCGGATTTCGACCTGGCAGTGGCAGGTTGATTAAGTATATGACAAGCGGGACGTAAAGGAACACAGAGACTCACGCCCGGCGCTATCTGGCCGGAATAACTCGGGCCTGGTCGTGATTTCGCATAGATGCCGCAAACACGATTCAGGAAGCGCCGGATTCGGTGTCGGCAAAAACGTTCGAAGGCGCGACACGACCGCAAAGGTGAAATTGCGGTATATACAATGCAGACGCGCAGGACGTTGCGCCTGAAAAGTCAATCTTCCATGCGAATCTCCGTTGATTCTCCTGGAAACCGTCTCGTGATGTGCATCTTACACGCGGTGCTGATAAAAAAATACGCGTGAAAGTGAAGCGACGGATTGCGACTGTGAGGTTTCAGCGATTCGAGGTGCATCGTGAACGCGCATCTGCTTAAAGTTTTGCGCGGGAGAGATATTAAAGAGAACAAAACCATGACCAGGAAGTGAAACTCCGCGATCAAATAAATATGCTGCATGGAATAACGATCCGTATACTTCGATCTCTTTCGAGGCATTTAAACAACAATTCTTGAGATATAAGAGAGAAGAAAATGGAAGGGAAGAGAAATACGAAACGATGAGAGCGATCTTTGATTATGAGGCGATTATCTGGTTTAAATAGAATTGCATTGCTATCGTGAACCAGAAACATAATGAGGTATGCTATATCTATCCTTAAAAGGGGAATCTTCATTAGCCACAATACTGACTCTCATCTCTTTCTCATAGGAATTTTATTTGCTTCTCGTAATACGCTATTATACTATATATTTGCAAAAGTAAAACTTCAATAATGGGATAATGGCTTAATTAAGCCAACGTAATCTATTTCGACAACATGTGTTGCGTGGACTGAACACTTCGAGGATCATCGCCGCAAGGCGCACGCGTCTCGCAAGTCCGTTTCGTACCGTGAATCACGTCATAATTGGCTATGATGTAACATGATTTAAGCGCCACTGCCTTTCCTCGATATATAACTCGGTTAAAGTACATTTATATCAGATGTACAATGTTCATTGGCGGTTTGATTAGTTTTCTGGCATGCACATCTTTGGTGTTAAACGAGCCACGAAAGGTATCTCATGATACGATGCCGTATCAGTTGAAGCGAGTTCACCTAAGTTCAGCATCGATAGAATATAATCGAGCGCTGCTCCATTTCCCGCAAGACCGCGTTGGTGGAAGCCGACGGAGACGAAGGGAAAGGAGGCACACACACAATGGCGGCAACGAAGGAAGAGCTGGAGAAGTAAGAGAAGGAGATGCGAAGGTGGGATCCTTTTACACGAGTCGGCTTGCACGAGTTGTAGCGGGTGGTATGGGTGGAGCGAAGTTCACGAGGTCGGGTCGTACGGACAAGCCTAATGCAACGATTATCGGTGCTGAATTATTAGGCTTAGCTGAAAGGGGAGTCGGAGAATGGAGTAGAAACGATTCGTCAAGACCTGTCGCGCTGTAAAACTGCGTGGGCGATTACAGTGACACGCGATAAGCCGCCCCTCTCCCCTCCGTGATTAGAGGGAAATCTAAAGCGACGTGTCTCAGATCGCAAATCTCTGGCGGTTGCAGCTCTTTTGTTAGCTAATCCCATATACAATTTCACTTTCGCATTCTGAGCGCTGTCATACGGAGCCGGCATACAGTAGCATGTGACGGCTGGTTTTTGCAACGTCCGGTATCCTGCTGGAAGAAAGGATGAGGGAGAAATTTTACGCGATTTTATGTGCCACGACGTTGAACTTACGCCACGGTCTACGTGAATTGGACACGCGACGCGGATGCGGATGATACTTCGAAGACGATGTTTAGGTAGGCGGGCGTTAGAAAGTTTCTGAACGTGCCAGCAATTTGTTCTCCGCGTAACACTCGAGTTCGAACGCGTCTCGTCTTATTCGCGTTAGACGATTTACCGACGGTCCTTACGTAAGTGTAGGCAGTAACACCTGCCGGCTGAAAAAATACTCCTACTGCGATCAATTATACTATACGATCTGTAATAGTCGGCGGCTTCCTTCTCACTTCACTCTCGAATATATCTTCGAACGGACTTGGTTCTATCGAACATAAAAAATTACATTTCTCCTGGTATCATTAAGGATACACATGATTTAGCGTGAAGCAATACTGAAAAGCATTTAGTAACTATATAGTAACTATATTAAAAAGGAGAATTAGAATTTGCTTTTCGGAGTTTAAATTTCTTCTTTTAGAGATTCTTAAATTAATTTTAACTTGTGGAAAAAATGGGCAATATTCAAGATGACGTATGTACGAAAGAGTCGAGCGGATGAAGAATCAGCTGAAATAGATTGAGGGAGAAGAATCATATGGAAGAATTAAAAAAAAGCTTCCATGAGAGAAGATTATTCAGACAGGGGAAATGTGAAGCATACTTAAGATCCGGCTCATTTGCCTCCCACGCGGTAGACAAGGATTAAATCTGACTTATTTCATCTCCGACTAATTTGAACGTTTTCAAGCAGCGAAGAGAATAAAAACCTCTTTATGTAATCCTCGCGAGGCTGACCAATCAATCCCACGCAATAAAATCGAGGACGTTGGCAACTGTCCTGTCGAGGGGTCCCAAGACTGTAACCGCGCGATATACCGCGGGATTCGCCACATCAGTCCGGGGATTGGTGTTACGTCAGCGACTTGCACGCTCGTTCGTGCAATTTATAACTCCCACTTGTGCTTTCCGAGAGTACGAGATCAAGACGAATCGCGCCTCATCCTCTCCTCCGCTTAACCTCCAGCCGTGGCGCCGCGGTTGACCGTGCTTAATAGTTTCTACTTCGCAAGAGAAAGAAGAAACGAAGAGGAGAAGAGAGAGAGAGATAGAGAGAGAGAGAGATAGAGAGAGAGAGAGATAGAGAGAGAGAGGGAGAGAGAGCGAGATTCTGTCCCGAGGCTAGGCTATAAATCGCATCGCGGAGCTTATCAGAGTGGGATATTCGTCCGGAGTATTGAGCCCCTTCCTCTCCCCTGGGAATAAAAGAAGCACGGCGGAGACGAAAAAAGGAACAGAAGGAAGAAGAAGAAAACGATCGAGAATTCAGACCCGGAGTTTGCCGACCGGAGCGCTCACTGACCCCTGACGGCTCCAACCGAAGCGGACGTCACGAGAAACCTTTACCTTCGTTACCTTGGTAGTATTTAAGGATCTTCCTCAGCGCGCCGTATATACAGCTATGCAGGTACTTAGATCTTTATCCGACATTGCCCGTCATGAGGGGATACTCCACTGAACCTGAAACCTCCTCGAGAGCCATTATCGGTTTGCGAGATACCTCCTCCGTGGCGAATCGCCTGTGAAATTGTACCTTGCGCCCTAAGTATGGCGTAATAGGAGACGAGCCGATATTAGAATATTCGATCCGCCGCGCCGGTGTGTCCTGCACGCGTCATTGAAAATTCGATTGTCACGCGTTGCGATAATCGCCGGCGGTGCGATCAAATCGTTGAACTTCACGCTCGCTTATTCCCAACCCGACTGCGATCGTTAAATAGCTATTTTGCGTAATAAATGCGTGAGTAGATCCGAAGAACCGAAGCGACCGGCCACATTAAACCGATGTCTCGTAACGCTCGAGTGACATTCAAAGGTTCCGAATACGGCCACGTCGGCAGTGCCGGTTTTAATCGAGATTTCAGTACCGAGAGCTCGTTTACCCGCCATTCGATCTCGTCACTTTCCTTTAAAGACCACCGAAACCGTAGCCGAGAGCAGACCAGGGTGGGGGTCCTTTCGCGATGCTATTTATCACGGTGTTCTCTTCCTTGACATCTCTCGCGATCCGATCGGTACTGATAACGGTACACCACGACAGAGCACACGCGTAAAAATACCTGCGCACATTATTTAAACGCGCGTCATCAGTGCACTCGCGGCAAACGCGATGCTGCATTTACCAGCGGGGCACTTTAGCATACGTGAACCAATTAATTTCTAGAACTGGCAGGAAGTTAATTACGTTATCGGTCATTACTAGACATTGTTACGAAACGCGCTCGGAACGGAGGTACTCCCGCCTCGGGGTACAAGCCGTTTACAAACGGCCAATGGTGGACGGAGATGATAATTCTAATTGTACAATATAGCATGCAAGTCACGAATATTGTTGCACGATGTCTATTCGTGTTGCACGAGCTTACGAAGCGTTTCCTCGGTATTCTCGCTGACTGGAAAGACATAGCGACGAAATGCTGTCGGTACTGATTCTTACCGTATTCCTTGGTATCATCAGCAGCTCCATTGTACGTATCTCACGCACTGATATAGGATATTTCATTGCTAGAGAGAATTTTTAATAGGAGAAATACCTCTCGATATAAAGTTTCGTGAGAACACAAAAGAGATGTTACGTCATGTTGCAGGCTCTCGCTGAGTACACCAGCAACAATCGTGGACGAATCATGGACGACGCTTTTTAAGAGTTCTCTTTCTCCTATTGAAGTTGGAGAATTAGACAATGACAGCATAATTTATTTCAAAATCGCGCGAAGCAGATCGTGAATGTTGACAAGTTACGTATAATATGAATATTATTAATCATATACATATGTAAGAATAGCAAAATGCATTTTACAAAGAATGAAATTTTATAAAATTGAATTATCTTTTATATAATAAAATAGCAATTTTAAGTTTTCGCAATCTGACTCGAAGATATATTGGAGATATCTTTGATATGATTTACATAATATTTATTTTTAATTTTGTTCTTTAATTAACCCTCAGTACCCACACTGGGTTAGCGTAATCCGGCCGATTTTCAAAGTTGCGGCATATTTTCCGATCTCTTTTTACTTATTGCAAAATATCTTTTGTGTTATGACTTTCTTGATTTTCTTACCCGAATATTCTTTTTTTTCAGTCTTTAAACTATCGATTAAAAAAAATGAATTAAAATCGATGCATTACAATCCGAGATACAAGCAAAAGAAAACGCGGGTTAGGAATACCCGAGTATGGATAGATAGGGATTTTTTTGAAGTGTGGGTACTGAGGGTTAATAATGTAATATATATATATGTTTTATTAATATATTTTGTAGAATGTTAATTATATCAGAAAATTCATTCTCCGTCTCTCTCTCTCTCTCCCTCTCTCTCTCCGTATGCATAAATGATAAAAAAAGCGCTTTTTTTACATTATCAATTAGGCATTTTATGACGGTAAAATTTGGTTCCGCAAAATTTTCTATTCCGGGAGATTTCATATACTTTACAAGGTTTTTGAAAAAGCTGTGAATCAAGATAACAAATTACGATCTTGATGCGTTTTCAATGTGAAGAGAATGCGCTGTCTTATACCTGCTGTATGTACGTTGAAAGCTGAATTATCGAGATAATATCAAATTCATTGGCGAGTAGAAAAAAAGAAAACTGATGCTATGTACATTACCGCGGCATGTGACATTGCATAAAGACATGACTGTAGACGATTTAATTACAAAAGGACTATAGAAACGTGGGACAAAGAAAGGCCACAAAATGCGTTGCTAATGATCTCCGTGGGTACAATCATAAATCTATAAACGGAGCATTGCTCCAACGTTTTAGTATAAACATATTAAAATTATTAAAGCAGCACCGATAGCATTTTTTTCGTAATATTAAATAATAAGCCAGTGAATACAATTGCTGGCTTACACGGTGTGATATATTATTGTATAACCTTAGTGTAGCGATTTTTCTCGTGGAATTGTTATGATTGTCTATAACTTGATGTATAGTCAAGTCACGAAAATGGCTAGTCGTGTAGACTTGTGCAGACTTCTCGCGAGAATTTATAACTTGATTACATAAGAGCCCGCGATAGACAATATCACACCGTTTATGAATTTTTCGTGCCTTTCGAGATCTCGAAGATGGATAACGAGGTGCCAAGTTTCATAAGCACATCCTTGCTTATCGACTGCCTGCATCATTGACACAATGTGTGTTGGTGTATACATACGGATACGTATACAAGGTAGTACGAATAGCTCGCGAGAAACCGTCTAAACGTCTTATCAACCTTCATCGGATAATATCGGTACCTGAACCTGAACGTAATGTTTATGAGTAATGGTTCGAGATCGTGGCAGTAAGGTCGACTCCGGTGAACCGTGCACGGAATTTGAGATTTAGATACAAGAATCGAACTTGCCCCGAACAACCTGCATTGTCGTTACGCATTATAGACCTAGCCCATTTGGTCTCGTCCGTTATTATTCCGCCAGGAATCAGCTATTCAATTGTCACATTATGCAAATTCTATTTTCCGAACAATACTCCTAACTTGCCTAAGCTGTACATGTATTTTAAGCAAATACATAACTACGTTCATGTAATCGTTAAGTCTGTAATAATAATACTTCTGCATTCAACGTAATACTCAGTGTACTTGCATTATTGCATGCAATGCATGCATGCATTATTTTCAAATAATAATGCAACAGATGTAATATTTTATATTTTACAAAAATTCTGATCCCAGCTATAAAAAGCGTCATCGCGATCGTAATGCACATAGAAAAAATGCAGATTTGACCTGCGATTAATGGATGTAAATAAATACATCATTCTCTAATTAAAACATTGTGCTATAAACTCATGCGTTAAATTATCAAGATTATTGTTCTGAGGATAAACGTAACGGTTTACGCATCTCCTCATCCTTAATTAATGACACCGCGAGCGCTAATTAGCCGCACGCGTATTATATGTACGGTTACAAAATAGCCCGTGTGAACGTCAGCGTTGATAAAAGTACGATAACATGACCGTCTTTTACGCAAATATATTCATCGTATATGGCGGTGCAGGATATCATAACGAGTGCATGACACACTGCGCAATAAATATCACGGACGAGAGAGGAAAAAGTCGCATCGGCAGCGATACGCACATGCAGCGTCGTTCGAGAAGTACGAATATTTGTTGCCCGTTTAAATCGGGCAAACGCGTCGCTAGCGGAATCCGCTTGCTCGCACGTGTAAAATTCTCTCGCTTGCCCATCGCTATTCTACGTGTATCTGCACGCAGGATCTGCATCTCGCGCAGGCATGGAGCCTTGCAAATAATGACAGCAGGCTTTATCGAAAGAACAAATAATCTTAATAATCGTTGGAGGTGAGTTCGCCGAGATCGGGCTGGCGTTGTCGAAAGCCGGTCGGGAGGTGTCGATAAGGTCAGACCTTATCGCGAATTCCAATACGCCCGATAAACGTTCGAGCGCGAGCGAGGAGCCTGATTGCAAGAGGAAACCTCTGTATCGAAAGGCTCGTACGTGTAGGGACGAGAGGCGGAGTACCGGGGAGGGTGGAAGGGCTCAGAGCCAGCGAAGGTGATTCATTAGTCGTACAACACGGAAGTGTTTGGTCCATGCGGATTCTCGACATGTTCCCGGCCGTACGTGTATGCGTGTGCGCGTGTGCGTGCCGGGACCTCCGAGGCCAAAGCGGACTCTTCGTGGGCCTCCGCGCCTTATTATGCGCGACGGGGGCCTCTCGAACGAGTCGGGCGTTTCGGCTCGATCCACCGTTCCCGGCTTTAAAAGACAGAATATATTGCGATAATTCTTTCCGTTCGATCGCGCGGACCGGCCTGCCTTAAACGCTGTTGCTCCTCTTTCCACGACCGGAGTCATCCACCTCGCCGCAAGTACCCCACAGGTGAAACGGATGTGAGGGGAGTCGTCGAGTGCCGGGGAATAGAATGGTGGAGGCTTCTCTCAATACTATACCGCGACCCGTTACCCCCTGTAGCTAATCTAGAATTTATGTCGCCCGTAACTTACCGAGGCGCACTTTATTACGTCCGGAATACGAGAATTTCATCTGCCGCGTGACCCTGCGACGACGTCGAACGGATAACTTGATACGCTTCATGATGTGAATTCATGGTCGCGTTAGAATCCCATCCGGTTCCATCCGATGCCCGCGATATCGAGTTTTACGTTATATTTGGCACTGAATAGCTCGTTAAACCGACGTAAATTTCACAAAAGGTTAATATATTACAAGCTTCATTTGATAGCAGGTGTCGGAAGAAGAGAATATGTTTACTTCACGAAACACAATGGTATACATAAAAATTTTAATTTCCAATTGGTGATATTACCGCGAATTGTTTGTATTAGACACGTTCAAGCTCGTTAAAGTTGAAATTAAGAGACGATACCATTAAATTATTTGTAATTTTTCGCAAACTCATACTTTTAATTGGAGGCGTAACTTGTAGCGTGCTTGTAGCTATCGCTCGCCTCGACATTAGTACCGTGAAATAGTTCCTCGAATTGTAAATGATAATTACTTCGTCGGAGCGTAAGCGAAGTCACCGTCGCATTGTTGCAGGATGGAATAAACCTGTCTGCCCGTAAGACTGCCGGTGTCTCAGATTCCGCCGGAGCGCCTATTACGAATGGCGCGGAGTCTTCTCACGCACCGCAAGGACCGCGAATTCTGCAGATTGCCTCCGCTTCCTGGTTCATCTCGGCTCATTCTCCGCTTGCCGATCAAACGGTATTCCGTCGGTATAATCCGGAGAATCCGCCGACCTTCCGCTAGCAGATTACGCGATGACGCCGGGTGTAATAGGTCCCCGGGATTATCTTCGCGAGTAAAACATCCTCCAACCGAAGGCATCCACCAGTTTTCAAGCGCGGTCGTTCCGGCGCGACTTGCCGGATAATAGTCGGTCGATTAGCCTTATCGCACGCGGAAATTCAACCTTTGTAAATAATCTATTTACAATTTGTAAATAATCTAATTGCTTACATCGTTAGTGAAGCTCGAATAAATTATCGAGTATAATACACCGCCGATTATATACGTATATATGTATATATATATGTACACTGAGAAAAAAAAGCTGTTGCTTCAATTAAAGTGGTATATCACGGGGTGCTAAAAACATAAGTAGTTCATTCAATTGTATTATTATTAGAC
>NJRQ01000001.1:1216085-1331614 GCA_003063805.1 Aphaenogaster ashmeadi
AAGCACGTACCGGAGCGAATAGAATAGTAAAAACAAGCCTGATGGGCTCCTCTAACTGTTTAACGATTTAGGTATTCGAATTCCGTTAAACATCGGATAGAACACATATTAGTCTTGTCATATGTGTTAAATATATAGCCCCTGTCGAATATAATCATTCTCATGCCGTTCGAAAAAGCACAGTAATTCATTATGTATGATTAATTAGGTTTTTTTATATTACGGCATATATTACATCTAATTACGGGGAATTATCTTTCCGCAACCTTTTCGTTGCTATTAGTAACTCGATATCTACTTTCGCTACCTCTCGAAAACAGGTTTCCATAGATTTATATTATTAATTGGTCCTATGTACTTGGATAATTTTAAAATCCTTACCGATGGCACTGTCGCTTGAGTTCTCGCCGAATGCTGCTGCGCGTACGAATGAAGCGCAACGCACCGCTGCCGAGGGAGCTCGTGCGTTTCTCCCCCTTCTCGATGGTTGACAACCACTGGTCCGGCTGCAGGCCGTTCTGCACACCGTCATCCATATCTGTCGCACCCTGGATCCGACCGCGTCGGAAGCCTACGCCGAGATTGTTCTGCCACGGTCTGCGATCCTCACGGTCTCTCGGAATTCGCTGCGCCGCGCCGCATGCGGTACCGCGCGCACCACCGAGCGCGAAGAGGCATTCGCGTTAGCACCACAACGTAGCTCGTCGATCGCCGTAGCCACACGACGGTGTGTAGCAGCCTTTAACCTCTAACGGATCGGTCAAGCAAGCCCGCGACGTCGCCGATCGTCTCTTCCGATTAAACGGCGGTCGCACCGAGAAAAGTAAAACGGCCGATCGCCGCCGCTCGATAATGTCCTCTCCCCGTTTCAGCGCTAATCAATTCATCGCCCCTCTCGAAAAAAAACGCCCTCGTCGGAGCGCCCCTTTCATCAGCAATTATACGCATTTAATTACGCAGGTCCTCCTCGTCGAAAGGGCACGCAGCGTGGCGGCTCTGTCGGGACCTTCAGCTTCTCTCAGGGGCGAGCTATCGTCGGGAATGCCGTGTCCGACGGGAAAATACGCTACCCGCACGCTCAAGGCATTATCGTAAGTACGGAAAATAAGTATCCGTTAAACAACCGGTCCTTACTCCTTACATTGTTTACGAGCGCGATCAACGCCGCCGTCGATTACATAACGGCCGTACGCACGCATGCACGCTCGAAGCTCCTCGCGAACGTGCGAGTCGAACTGTTCCTCGCTGGTCCCACCGGTTAACTTCGGCCAAACGAAGATCGACCGAGGCTATCTTGCCTTCAACGCGTCCGAGCTTCTGCTTTCGATGCACCATAGAGATCGAGATAAATTTTTCATCATTCGGAATCAATCAAGCATCGTTCAGTCCGTTTAAACTATTTTCGCGTTACAGAAGAGTCTTTATTGCTTCGTTCGAAAAATTCGTCGAACTAAATGCTAAATTTGATTTGAAAACTATAAAAATTTTTGCAAATTATATCTTTATATAATTATTCGCATTTAATTTTTTGTTTTTAATGCACTCGATATATTCACGTTAAGAATGCGTTGTACATGCGTGTCACTATTTTGTCACAATCCCAACATAGATTGGTTGACGCGGCCATTTACAAACAGATCGTCATGGTGATGCATGAAGTCCTCTCAGCGTTTGCAATTTCGTGTCACAGCGTGCTTCACGGTGTTTTCAATAAACAGGGATGTCGAGGAGGAAGCTCACGCACTTTCCTGAAACCGGTGCCTCCAGTCAGTCGAGCAACCGGTCCATCACTTGCCGCTCAAGAGCGGGAACTCTGTACCGATTCTTCATAGTCTTTGTAGTCGTCCCTCTCATGTGAAATTCATACACGCGGCACTGTAATATACCGTCGATTACCACCGTATAATCAAACTGAGATCCCGCTCAAGGATGTTCGAAGTGACGCAACTGGCCGGCCGAAGTCGAGTACCGGCGTCGAAGCGCCGGTTTACCGTTCGCGTACGCGGTACCAGGAGCAAATGTGGCCTCCAGTGGTAGCGCTCTGAAGCGACACCTGTGAAGAGACGCTACCCTCTTCTTCTTCCTCCCGAGCCTTCGTTCGCGGGCGCCCCCCGAGCCGAGTCGCTTTCTTTCTCCTCCTTTTCTTCTTCTTCTTCTTCTTCTTCTTCTTCTTCTTCCTCCTCCTCCTCCTCCTCCTCCTCTTCCACCTCCGTTTCGATCCCACTTCTCGTGATAACAATGAGGTTACGAGTACCCTGTCGATATAATGGCGGCGATAGAGGAACACACCGCGCGATTAAGAATATCCGCAAAGGATCGAGTCGCGCGATTAGAGAACGGAAAATTAATAGCACGACTTGTCTTCCCGCAAGTCTTAATTCGCGTCGTGTCCATTTGCCGCGGGTACACTCACGTCGCGCATAAGCGTGTTAATAACAACGACGTAACAAACGCACTGACAATCAGCATCGCCGCGTCTCGGCCGCACCAAAATGTACATTTCGTTAGTAATTGCATCTTACGTATTTGGAGAGACGTCGTTAAGCGTCGAGAAGTATTATGAAAAAAAGCAAGGGGGGAAAAAGAAACGTAATGGCTGTGAGTTCGTTCGAGACATCGAGTCACGGCCACGTAATAAAAGCACGTAGGGTCCGTGCGGCGCGCCGAGAGAAACTGCTCGGTATTCTCTCTCCTCTCCGGCTCTCCTAACCGATCTCAGGTTCGAGTCGCTTCGGGTTGGCTTTCTTGTTCTCCGGTCCTCTACCCGTCGCCGTAGAGTCGCCAGATACCACCGCGAGTTCCTATACTCTCTACGTACCCGATGATCACGTCGGCTCGACAATAACAACAACGCAGGTAACGAGCTCGGATCGCAACTACACATCCTAGACTTCCTCGACTCGAAGCTACAACTCTTTCGAGACTATCTTAAAGAGTATCTAAAGATATCACGAAGGCGTAAATTATAATTTTGCAGACGTACTCCAGATATCCTTCTTCAATTTCCTTAGATATTTATAATGTTTCGATTTTCAGACGCCATTTATACATCTATGTACATCCAGGAAACTTGGTCGTAATTATCGAAGAATACGATTTACGCTCCTTAGACAACCATAGGAAACAGTTCTTTATTAATTACCTCGATTATTCATTGATTCCGAAAGGATCGAGCTTATTTATTATTGTTATTTATTGTAACCGATCGTTCCGGGAGGAACGGGAGTGCGCAACATCGATCATTGTACGTTTTATCTGATTTTTGCGCTTTTGTATTATGACGTGGAAGACTTACGGCTGGTTTATATACAATTTGCATCATGATAATATCAACCGAGGGGCCGGAAACGATAATTCGTTGGGCGGATGAGCTACGTCGGCTCGTATCTCTTCGCTCTCGCGCTCGCCCGCGTTTTCCTTTTCGACGTGATCCAGCGAGATGCACCTGCGTAATTACTAGCCCCGTGGTAATAACGTAATGGCAACAATGCGGTGGCAAACAGTACCGAATCGTAAGTTATGCTAGTGGCTGAAACAGTTCCGCTGCATTATGACACTTTTATGTAACATAAAATGTAAATAAAATATCTTACTGCCATTTATGATTAATAAAAGCTTACACTCGTTGCAATCGTTATCAAGTGATAATATACATAGAGCGAACCGTAATCATTTTTTATTTGATGGATTTATTATCGATTTCTAATAATTAATTTTGAACTGACGTTTTCTGCATCTGGTTTATGGCAGTCAGTTTCTATTTTCATTTATGTTTGTTGTCATTATCTCAGCATGCGCACTATTGCGCATTGAAAATGATTGAAACTGTCTGAACATGGAGCAATCTTGGAAATGGTAATCATCTAGTCTGGCTAATCATCCATAAAGCCAAAACTATATTTCCGCATAGAACAGAATAAATTGGAATATAGACAATGAGTTATGTGTGTATATGTATATTTAAAAAAATGTAAACATAATTTAAAGAAATTCGAAGATATTAACATTTCGTCTCTAACATTACCTATATATTCCACTACAATAAATATATTAAGATACTTTTCTTGAGTAATGCATTATTTTTTTGAAAGTTAAACTGTACTGTTTTTACATGCGTATTAGCAAAAATTTGCTTCAGTAGATTTGGTCACAAACATTACTTTAATCTTCAGATAAAACATTTCAGATGTATATAGAACATATATAATGTGTATATATTGAAATTTCTTTGTTTCTGTTTCTTGAATTTTTGGACGTATGCGATGTCCTCGTTGCGCGTTGCTTACCAATCTCGAAGCACGCGAGCAGCAAGAAGCGGCGACCAAAGACAGAGCGGACGCATTCGACGGTGAAAACGGATGAGTAACGGCCGACAGCCCCCAAGACTGCAAGCACATTGCAAGTCGATCTCAGGGCCAGCGAGTGTGGCGAACCACGGGCTGCACACGGATGGATCTCGCGTACGGGGAAAGGGTCATGGTCACGAGCAAGGTCGTGCTCGCGATTGTGCGCACGATATACTTAATGCGTAGTGCTCGTGAACGAGGATAATGGGGCCTACGAATTTCTCGGTGCTGTCTTACCGGGCCTCGCTTCGTTCGCTCCGAAGTGTACACTCCCGGGGATGCAATTACCGGCTCCACCGCGGTCGGTTGCCTATCGGACGCGAACAAATTGAAAGAAAACATCGTTATCCGGTATTATTTTCATCGGGCAGCGCGCGGCACAGACGAAGCGATATCGGATATCGCCGCGAAAAATCATCATCGTGATTGCATATGTATATAGAAGCGCCGATCGGAGCGATGCCCAGCTTCGGCTATATAAGGTTCGCCAGGTGAAATTACCTATTTGATGATAATATCAACTAAATAGCAATCGGGGCCTTAGCAGGGCTCGATGTGGGATGGCCAGACTTAGTGGTCCCCTTTTCGCGCAAAGTAGCATCGCCGTAGAAAGAAACGATCATTTGTTAAACGGCATCGTACCGTGCTATTAAGTAAGAGCGCGCTGTTATTACAGAACCCGGTATCTCAAAATTCCAACTGTGCTTATCTCTCTCAGAATAACTATATACTAATAATATAATGGCGAAAGTAATAATGCATCGTGAGCATAACAGTGTGTTACCTAGTCGCATGGATCCATAATCTCGCACAGTGCAATCAACGATAAATATATCAAATTATAAATTTTTCTGACAAAGTATTTCTAGTTTTTATTTATATAAGAAGACATATACATATTATATCGAATTCACAGTGATCGAATTTTGCTGATCAGTTAAAAATTGGTTAAGGGAATGTACTATAACTTAATTAGTATAAAGATTTATTATCAATTTGCACTGTATGTGTAAACAAGTGAAATAAATAAATATTCAGAGAAATATAAATTTAGTGTCAAACGTATATGAAGTAAGAATGCAAAATTGTGTTTGGTATCTTCAATATCATCCAAGTTATGGGATTCTTAACAGCGCGGTTATAATATTTTGTTATCTATTCACTTCAACGTCACAATGATTATGTCGTCACTCCGCACGTCATTATTTCCGCGAGCGTTATAATAGCGGAGTCCGTTTACTTTTTGTTACAAAACGACGTGGACGCGAGGAGGTAAGGCCAAGAGCATCGCGCGCTTTCTTAAGAGAAGACGCGGGTTAAAAAGGGTCGCGCGGTGCTTTTGTCCAGGAGTGAATCGTCCATATACGAGCGTAGCCAGCTCTAGCTCTGCTCCATTGAATCACCGAGCGTAATTATGCGGAGTCGTGGAGAGCGCGTATCGATCACTTCGTGGTGCATGCCTGACAATGGGCGAGCGAGCGGCGGTTCATTAACCGTTCGATTAAAGCAGCATGTGCATCCGCCGGTATCCCATCCAGATATCCATCGGATGAGAACGGCTGTCATCGAGACTCACTCCTGGTGTACACACGACGGGGCACTTAAATCGATGATCATCGGCAACCCCGCTCGGATTTTTACATCCGCGTTACTCGCCACGAGAAACAGCCGCGAAAATATGTATCGGTCAATAGCGAGCACAATGACGATGCAAAAGCTTCCTCCTACTGACGCCTCGTGATCCCAGAACAGTTACAATTCATTATCTCTCTTCTTTTCACTCCTTCTCACTATGTGTTAAAAGATCAAGCGTATTCGAAAGTCTCACGATGACCTTCGTCTTTTTTTTTAAATAAGAAGACGCAGTAAGAGGACACGTCATCCAAGATTAGCCGCAATTGGCACGCGTAATGTCAGATCTAACGGACGTCGTGCTATAGCTATTACGAGTGCAACATCTCGCGGGTGAGGAACGCAGGTGTGGAGACTGGTAACCCAATTATGATTTAGATACGTAAGCGTACACGCGGGGGGCACAATCGATCGGTCAATTGGCCCTACAAACGCCACTTTCCGGCTGCTGGGAAGTTTAATTTACGCGGCACGCATCAGTCGAGTGATTGCGTGCGTTTTCCAAGCCGACTTCCACCGAACGAATCATCGGCGTGAAAGTGTCGATGAGTAGAAAAAGACAAACGAGACGGACGGGCGAAAGAGATGAAGGAGCTACCGCGTTTACGCTACCGGCATATCGTGACCGAGCGCTCACGATCGCCGTCTTTCAAATCGCATTCGCGAGAGAAGCCTTCTCTCCCATCGTTCTCGCAGTCTCTCCTCGCGGCTTCCTTCAGTGCGAGAATACGCGCCCGGTAAGGGGTATGTAGGTCAGGAGGTCTAATTCGAGTGGATGTTGAAGCGGATAATTTGTATCCTCTCTCGACATTATGTCGTGGGTGTGACAATTTTCTCCGATCGTCGAAATCCGTTGTGCGCTCCGCCCTCGCGAAGAAAAGCTATAGCCGCGATCGGACCTTCTGTCTACGTCCCGGGAAATAAATCGCGGTGATATATAGCACGTATAAAACGCGCGAGGGATAAACGAGAATATAGGGACGCGTAGTAAATTAGAGGCACGTTTACCGCGTTAAGCGCCGGCAGATCGCTCCCGCGAGTTCTCGCTCGCAAAACCTGTTTATTTTCACCGTGTTTATCGATAAGACCGGCGATATATGAGGTGCGGCGCGAAAAAAATCGAAAAGCCTTCATACTGCGCGGTGTGTTGGCGTCTCTTTCCGTACGGTCCCTATTTCATTATCATATGATAAATTTCTTGCTGAAGAGAGTCGGACAGTGCTAGATAGTGCGTATACTTTAGTATGCATCGACGAGTTCTTTAGAGCAAATTCGGTCTTCATTACGTCCGCAGACAAGTTAAACGACACGCGCAGTCATTTTCCACTGTGTCGTCTACGAGACACGATACTTTGAAGGAAACAGGAGTCGTTGATAAAATATCGACAACTGACATAGTCAGTCGTATTTCCGACGCTCAGCCAGGCGTGAAATGGGATTATTCAATAAGGCGATCCATTTGTTTTTGATTTACACGCCGTGATCCTCTCGACGATCTTTCCGCTATCGCGCCGGCTTTATCGTGCGACTGCCATTCGCGTATCGCGCCGGTCCCCGCGCGTAATTAACAATCAATAGCGCATGACAAATTACTCCGCCATATTAACCGCGGTGAGAATCATTATGTGCCTCGTGTATTATTAGTTCCGCTATGTGCGTGGAATTTTGACACGCTTTCGCTTTGTTTGACAGAGATATGAGCGGCTGTTTTTTTTTTTACACAAGAGTTTACTTTTTATAACAAACCAAAAACTAATCGTTATGTTTAGATGTAATAATCATCGCAAAATAATGGCTATTGCATGTGGCTTTGCATGTGGAAGAACATGATTTCAATAGCACAAACTTTCGAAGCAGTTGCATCAGTATTTTTTGCCTACTTTTAATTTGCTTACCATTACTTTCATTTTAGTTGCTTCATAAAAATGATGAACACGTGAATTATTCGCCTGGAATTATTCCAACAACTTTCAATACGTTGATAGATAAAACATCTGAGTGGTTTTTAATTTGGATCAACCATCTGCAAAGCTATACAAAACACATCAAATGACACGTGAGAGGCAACCGCGTGCTTAAGTGCAGGTAAATAACTTCGAAGAGCCATTAGATAGCACAACGAGAAGGAGTCTCTTCGCGCGTCATTTCAGGGGAATGTGATTTCGAAATAAATGTCCGTCAGCGTGGTCTTCGCCATTGATGCTGCAATAATCCTCGGATGACGACGTCGTCGTCCGGTCGCACGTGCCTGCATTCACGATCGACTCTTTCACTATTTAGATGATGTTTTCATTTTCCTTCACCGCTTTCTTCCGACGATTGTGTCCGTATGATGGATGATGTGATACCACGCACAGCTGCTGGGCGTTATGCTAATTAGACATTTAATTAATACCTTTGGTTTACTCATATTTTTTATGTTGGTCTCCTGCATTTGCTGAATTATTCAGAAAATATGACTACTTTGTATTTCAATAGAGAAAGAGAGGGGGGGGGAGAGAAAGAGAAAAATTATTAAATAAAAATATAGCTGAATTATATTTTCTAAATTTTTGTTATATTATGAACGGGGTTCAATAAAAGCTAAAATAATAGCTCAATTTTATTCTATATAAGTTGAGAGAGAGAAATGGCTGTGCCGATAGAACACATTAATGATGAGCTATCAAAAACTCAAATTATCTTGAGAGATGATGTGTAAAATTGTGATTGAATTAATATGTGACCGATTATACATCTAGAAAGATTATAAATAATTTCGATGATAGCAAATTGCAAATACTACATGCGGCATTATAATCAATTGATGCTCGAGCGCGTAGTCTAACAGGTTGAAAATGTTACGCACAAGGTGCAGCGCAGCAGATTACTTATGCGTAAACGTGGGCTTTTTTATTTTTTCATTTCTTTTATTTTTTTTAATACGTTCGCAAAAGCAAACGACCAGCTGATAAAATCAGTCATTTATATCGACGATTATAATTTATAAGCAGAGACACATGATATAATATGCGAACGCGCATTAAAAAGATGAATGCAAGTGTGTGTTGCAACAGGTCTTCGCTTTTGTCCGCGTATGCAAAAGCTGTCGTTTACGACGCGCGATATTGGTATAGGTAATCGCCAAAGGTTTCGTGCGGTTTCTCCCTTGCGTGTGCATATATGCACTTTGTGTGTGTATGTGTGTATGTTTGTGAACAACATAAGGTAAGGTTGGTTTAATAAACGTAATGCACAACGCCAGCAAACCGGCCGTTGCCGGTGCAACCACCCCCGACATTGCTTCGAGCTGAAATAGCGGGGGCGGCAGGGCGGGAGAGCAATGTACACGGTGTCTCGTGAGAGTTTCGATTATGATCACCATCGTGACATAACATGCACATTAAATGTGCATTAAACAATTCTCTCTGTCTCTTCTTTTATGTAAACTTTTCCCGAGCGTATCTCAAAAACAAATATTGGTTGCTACAATGCTATTATTATACCGCTCATTAATACCGCCGATTATTGATATTTTATAAATCGTAGTATGTGTATATGTCCCATATATTCGAAGAAATATACTCTACGCATATAGGATAGGACAAACCCCATAGAGAACTGGCATCGGTTATCTAAGTTCCGCGGCAATTGCGACGTAGCGGCATCTCGGATCGCTGAATGTGCCTAAAGTCATTTATCAGATTGCATCGGGCCTAATGCGGAAAATATAGATGTAACCGGTAAAAAGCTTAAAAGGATCTGTAAAACCTGTTCCTCTCACGGCGGTACCAGGTGCCACGAGAGCAGGATGCATTCCACACGAGGACACCCCGTAGACGAGTACAACCTCTTATTCCGGTGTGCTTACACGTTCTCGATGGTCGTGGCAATTTCGTATAAGCAAATCGGCAAAGCCACTGAACAAAAACGCGAAACGAAAGAAATGTCATTTCTAATATTCTAAAAATTAATTATTATTCGTTAAATTTTATTTATAATTTCACAAAAAAGCGTTAACAAATCGAACAATCCTAAATATATCAATCCTAAAACAATCCTGAATAAATATATTTTTTTACAATCGTAGCAAATTGAAGTAAGAGAGTTTTATAACACACATATATATAGCATTGTATTGTTTCTCAAGATATTCTCAAAAAATCCTAAACTGTGGATTCTGAACTGAGGATTCAATAATAGGAATCTGATAATATCTTCACCGATTTTAACGTCTCCGCATCGCCGCGTCTATGTAAGATTTAACCTTGTGGAAGGCGACCTAGTCCTTGTGGAAGGAACAACGAACAGTTTATAAGCTTTTCTTGTGAGATACATCGCACCCTCCTGCATCCGATTTCATTCGTACGCCACGATGCGTGTCGATTGGCTGATTATACGCCGCTGCAGGATCGCTCGAAATCAGCACATGGGTATTCCTACGCACGTGCGGACGAATAAGGTGCTCCAATCGGTGCATCGCGTTAGGACAATTAATTCAGTCGACGAGCCGGATGAGACATGAGAGAAAGAACGTGCGCAAATCGCGAAGAGATCGCTCCGCTGTCGTTCCGTCGCGGTGGCTGCGTCTGAATGATAACATCCGCGATTACCTTTTGCACGCGTATCCGCAGGTGATGTTAGAGTACGAAAGGACCTGCTCTGTTCGCTCGGGTTCCACTTTCTGCGTGGTCGCTTAGGTTGCTTTTGGTGAATTCTGTAAGAGAAAAGCTCGGCGTGCCTCAGTTGCATGTAAGACGGATGAGCTTCGTCAGCCAGTTTATTGGGTTATTCAATGTATCTTCTATTTTATTTCTTGTCTTTGTTATTCACTGTCATCATCTCCGCGGGTTTTCACATTTATGCGAACTGTGCCGCATGACTTATACAATTTTCTGAATGCGCGCAAACGTGCATCGTCATTACAATTTTAGCGAGAGAACAAGTGGCTTGTTAAGCAACTAACTGCAACTTAGATTGGTTATCGCTTATTCGCACGTTCCTTTTCGACTCACGCACGAGCCACTCGGCGTTCCTTCTAGAAGCCCAATGCGAAATGTTCCTATTGCGCAATTCTCGAATAAGCGAAATAACACCTTACTCTTGTAACATGCGAAACGAGATGGGTTCTTGTATACCGGTTGAATAGCATACGAGTTATGAGAGAGATCCGCTTCCAATGTCTTCGCTCCGTGTACCATTGTGCGCGAATGCTCGTTGTCGAACCAACAGTTGTACATTTTGCAGGCAGAAATAGCGCGGGGGATGCGTTTCTATCACTGTGATTTAAAAGTAGCATGACATAACGCGTCTCTCGCCACAATGTTGCGTTGCTCCGAGGCAAAGTAAGATTTGCGCCGCACGTGGTCGCGACAACGGTCGCCGAATCGGACACGTCGTGCTCTATCAGGTTTCTCGAAGGGCAGGATCGAACGCGGTGAATTGCGTTCTCGTAATGCATGCAGCGGGACTGAATAGGGAAACAGGATAACGAAAGGGAGTGGACGTGTCACTAATAAAGGAATGAGATGCGACGGTCTTCGTAATCCTCGAAGGCTCCTCGTATAAAGGTCGCGGGGGGAGGGTATAATTCTCGAATACGGGTGAACAATCGCTTTGTTGGCAGTGATTTATGGATCCTTATAGGGGCCATGGCGACGACAATTGTCTAGTGTCACGATGTTTCGTATCGTAGTCACTTCACTTCCGGGGTGTCGTGAATCAAACGAACACGTCGCGACCAACGCGGCTGTACGAGCTGGCACGTCGGATCTGTAGGATTGTAGGTGCTCCTCTCGCAAACTTTATGATAGACATGCATTCGTAAAGAATCTGTGCGTATCGACTAGTCACGGTATTACGCGTCCAGTATTTTAAAATATCTTACTATCGCAATAATAAAGATTTTCGATACATGATCAGATGTGTTTTGCAAAATTAATAATATATAAAAGAAATAAGCCATAGTTAGCTTTGCGTATCTTTAGTCTAAAATGTCTTTCTTCGAATTTAATTAGTTTTCCTTTTATTTTTATAGAACTTATATTTTAATCACCTGATTAATATTAGGGTTAGAGCCATTAATTAATTAATTACATTTTGCGCAAAAATATAAAAAATAATTACAGGAAAATATTGATAGTTTTGAAACATGAATACACGGAAAGAACGGTTTTGCTGAAATATTAAAAAATTTGGCCAGATACAGATCTGAAAAATAATTTTGTTGGATCATCAAAATAATTATGTAGGACACTCCAACATAATGATAATGCTGCAAAAAGTTTTGATATTCTAGCAACTATTTTAGGCGTCCTACATAATTATTTTGATGATCCAACAAAATTATTTTTCAGATCTGTATCTGGCCAAATTTTTTAATATTTCAGCAAAATTCTTTCCGTGTATAGTTTATATTAACAATTGACTTTCAGATTTTAAAAGTTACATATATTTAGATGTTAACTAAAAATACCGATTTATATATATAAAAGCAACTTTCAGTTATTTTCTTCCTTCTTTAACTGGAGGCAATCGACCAGTCAATAAATAGTGAGAAATTTGACTAAATAACCGGTTGTGTAAGCTAAACGCAAAAAGAAACCGGTTTGAAACTTCTCTATGATCTTCAAATCTTCGAAAGAACGCTTCGTTCGTATCGTGCGAATGTACGTTTTGTCTTCATCACGTTTCGTGCCAGGGACTCCTCGAAATACGGGACGGATTGGGCACCGGGATATTTTATGGGTTATCATAATGCGGCTTAAACGCCCAAACGTGTTTATTGTTAGCTGTTACGATACGGATTTATTCCGGCTACCTGCCCGCCAGACGGCGACCGATTACTTCCACCGTCGTTTCGTCACACGAGAATGGTCCCCGGAATCTCAGCCTCGACCCTTTCACATTCGCCTCGGAGACTATAAAACTTCAATCGCACCGCCGTCGATCGGTATATTCGCATTACATTCGCATAGCAGCCGCGCGGAGACAAATAAAAGCAATCGTTCGCACACTGCCGATCGGACAGTGCACGTGGGAGGTCGGAGCTGAGCTCAAAAGTCGATAGCCGGAAACACCACGGTCTTGTTAGCCTCTGATCTAAGCGATCTAAGTGTGGGCGCTAGATCATAGGCCAGTCAATCCTTCAAAGCAAGTAAATATGGCGAAAGAGAGTATCCGTGATCGCGGGAGCGATAGGCGAAGGGGCGATAGATCTTTGTTGATACACTTTTCGCCTCGTCCATTTCCTCATATCACGATGTACCATTTCTCCCATTTTTTCGCGCCGGCACGTCACGTATGGCGCGCGAGACATTCCGGATATCGCGATGCGGGCACGGATATCGTCGATGGGCGCAGGAAATTGGAACCGTGCCTGGCGAGAATCGGTCTGGCGGTGCGCGCGATACGTCGTGGGCGTCGATCGTGCCACGAGCGATCGCACGGCGATCTTCTGGATCACGCTCCAGACCGACCTGGAATAGATCAACCGCTCTCGCGGATGGGGTACAGGGTGGGGTACGTGGAAGCGTGCGCTCGCAGTTTCTACTATTCCCACGCCCACCGTCACCGGCCACGAGACCGCAAAACAGCCCCTAACCGTAGTCGTCGCTAACCACTGACATTACGCCTGAAAAAGCCGGCCATGAGCCGATTCCATCGTCTTTACCGCGGCCTCGAGAATCGCCGGGATCACTCCGGCGGCACTAAAGTCCTTCGTTATACGGTGACCTCCGCCAATACGATGATCTTTGCGCCATCACCATCGAATTCGGAAAGCCGGCTTGTCTCGGAAACGACCATTTCTGAGCGCGAGTCCCCGCGAAAGCGACTCCCCAGCATTGTAATTGAAACCGCGCACCGGTAATCTCGTAGGAAACGTCAGATTATCGGCCGCTTATGTCGAAGGGAAATGATTTATTCGACAGAGATCGCACGGGCTTACGTAAACTCGCAATAGCTGTAGGGAGTATCCGCGTGAGAACCCGCCGGCTCTTAACTTCTGCCACGAGATTAAGTCACGCGTGCATCGTGGCGCGCGCGCCGTAAAACTTCCGGCTGTATATCCCACCGGAGTATATAAATGTCTACGTCATAATGATAAGATTATCTTTATTGCCTAATAGCGTTGTTTTGCTTATTTTGACGCGCCGTGATGAGAAATCGTCATCGACACTCGTTGGCGTCACGTTCGCTGGTTCTTTCACGAGGGAAGACGAGTTGTAAGCTTTTAAGCTCACGCTATTCTGCTTTCTACGTTACACCCACTCGTTTCGCGACATTCTGAGCTTGCCGAAGCCATGCGAAACCATGGGTGATCGTTAAGTTGCCGGACCAACTGTAGCCGTCGTCCCACGCACAAAGAACGCGGTGACACGAATCTGGCATACCAAAACCATCGCTTCGAAATTGGCGAGTCTTCCGACGATTGCCTCATCGGGCGAATCTTTACGTCGAACACGACCGGAACGAGATTTAATGATTAATCTCCTAAATGTCAAGCTATTTATTGCAATTTTAGCGCTCTTCCAAATGAAATTATTAATTTTTCATAAGTTTATGTACATATTTTACAAGACATTAAAGCGGTATATCATTTATATCATTAATTTATAAATTATGCATGTTGGGTCTACCAATTTACAGTCGCCACATTTCACAAAGCAAAAGTATATTCTTTGCTAATAAACGTGATTTAATGAATTTCAATTGTCAATTAAAGCAGATCGTTTCCACGTTCTATATCGTCATGCCGCACACGGTAACATTGACTCTTTGCTGCCACTCGGAAATGCTATTACTCTTAACTAAAGAGTACTGCTCGATCTTTCGGTTGTGGGATTTCATTACGAGCATTCAGTCGTTATGACATAGTATGACCGCGTCCGTTACGTTTGCACGCGATACCGATCCGTATCGATGCATCTCCGGCGCCGCACCTGTATACAGACGTTGTTATTACCTGCATCATTATCTTTATCAAAACAGTCAATCTTCATTAAAATCCTGTACAATGTTGCTCGAAGCGCACTGGCGAGGGCCAACCGGATCTCGAATCCAGTTCGTCGACTATTCTTCGATGGTGAAGCCACTCTCGTGGACAAACACAATTCGACGTGTATTCGCATATAGTCACGTATGGTGGCAGTTAGATCATTTAGGAGGCTGTGGAAAATGGAGGCAAAAATCGTGTACGAAGGAAAGAATAAAGAAAGAATGGAGTACACGACAGCACCAGAGAAGTGGATCCATAAAGGCGGAGACTGCTCGCTATTGCTGAGTGCAAACGCATGCTGTTGCTGATAAAGCGCCGTCTCGCACTCATCACATAAGCAACCGCGGCCTACCTGATAATCCGTAAAATGCATAATGATTTATTATTACACCGCTCGACGATGGGAGGCATGTAGATACAACATCTGCCTTCGCGACTCCGAAAGTAAATTAGCGCGATAATGGCTGTTGGTACTTGTTTTGTCATAGAAATAAATGAATCGCGTACATGTACACGTATATATATATATATATATATATATATATACGTGTACATGTACGCGATTCATTTATTTCTATGACAAAACAAGTACCAATATATATATATATTATATATATACGTAAACATGGAAGTAACACGTTACAATCTTAAGAAAATATAAGCTCTTTTGACATTTTACGATCTTCCACATTGAACTCGGACAATTACATTGTCTGAGAAGTGATAGGAGCTTAGATAAAAGAAATAATAGTACGATAGTATTTGTTAAAAACAAAAAGCTATTGCACAAAGAAAAATTGTTGTCTGTGCTTAATATATAAAAATGTAATCCTTTTTTCTAATAAAAATGTTTAAATCAAGCGAGGAAAATATCCAAAGATTTTATATAGTATATTCAAATATTACTTTATGCTCGACCTATCGTAAATTCAATTAAGCTTGATGTCCGCAGATTAAATAGATAGTTACCTGTTGTAGATAACGCCAATTAACGGTATATTTCTATATTTCAATGATATTAGTTTGTAAATTTATAAATTTCTTTAATCGTATATTTCTATCCTTTTCTAATTATCCAGCTTTTTAATTGTTAGCTTTGTTAATTATATAATAGCTTCAAATATTTCTAACTTATACATAAAATTACTCTATTTAAAGATATTAGATATTTTTTCTCTTTTATATAGAATACAGAAGGTTAAAAGATTTTACGACGAATTTAAAAAGCTTAAACTTTAGCTTTAAGGTATATTTAATAAATATTTTATAAATTTATTAAATATTATAGTTTACTTTTTGATGTGGAAGGGAAATCTGTTTTCTCTTTTATATTATTATAAATTTTTTGTTAAAAGGTATATTTATAAGGTTTGAATTTAATAATTAAGAATTGTTTGACCTTATGTATGATATTTTGAGAACAGCACGATCTCGGTAAAGATGTACGAAAATAATTAAAAAATTAAATAATGTTTGCTATAATGTTTCTGCCAAAGTATTTATTCCAACATAGATTATAGATAATACGAGATAATATGAAACATCGCTAATATAACTAATTATACGTGACTGGGCACCAAAAAACTTAGACAAGTCGCTTATTTAGCTCCGCTTATTCATGATAATAATCAGACGTTTACGAGAGGTGACAAAAGAGAAAGAGAAAGAAATATATTTATATATACAAATATTCTAAATTAAATATCTACAAAATGGGATTCTTTTTCCTTACATTACGTTGCCGAATATAAGGAATTAAAAACAAATCATTGCACAAAGAAACCGCTCTATCGCTCGATAATTATAATCGCTAATTAAGATGTATTTAACGAGGTTATAAATAAGTATTAATATTGGGCGCGCAATATTTTTCCTATTCTTTTCTGTTCATCACAGGCCGACGTATGTATAAATCGGCTAATATAATACATTAGCTACTATATATATAATTATTACATATAATATAAACTATAATTATATATATATATACGTTTCATTTTAATAACGTCACATGTATGAAAATAGTCTTTGTAATGGAAGCACAATATACGATGTATGAGCCATTTGATCCATGCATCGATTTAATCTCTTAGAATCAATCCATCGTATATAATTTATAAACTAAAAATTAAAATTAAGATGTTACTTTCGATTATAATCAAAGACCAAACGTTATGGAAATATATATGTACATATACTAATATTTAATATTAATTTTATAATAAAGGGATATATGGTCTGCTGGTTATAATTACGACTGATATTTTTGGTAAACGTCCCAAATCTATAAAGTTTTCGTTTTTATATGATTAATTTACTAAAAGAAAAACTGCATTACGAGTGCTAAAAATATTACTATTTTCGTCATAAAATTAAGAAATAATGCCTATACGTAATGTGCGATAAGATAATAATATTTAATAATATATAATTGTTTACAATACATATAGCACTTTGTCGTTTACGGATTAGCGCATTGGCATTGAGCATATTCATTACACTCGATAAAAATATTAACTTAATAATTGTAAGTTATATACATAGGCTCGTTATTTGACGCTCTTGATGCGATTGCACTATTACATTCGTATTAACAATAGGCAATAATTGACATTACTATTACAAACTTCTTGAGCTGTAACGCATTTGCACATCAATCATCGAGATTACAAACAAATAGCGCTTTATCCTAAACCGTTCCCCACCGATCAAGTATGGTAATAATGTTAAAATATTTTAACATTTCTTTTTAAAAATTTTCTATATATATTCCATTCATACTGTATTATTTGCATTTTGCGTAATTAATCAGTTTAGCTTATCGATCGTTATTAAATAAAATTAAAAATAATGGAAATATATCAGAAGAAATGTCAGAAACAATGTTACGCAATCATTACGAAATCCTTGATAAATATTTTAATAACACATCATCAATTTTCCGTGATATATGTGCAAAAGTGGCAAATAAAATGCCGATGTATGTATGCGAAGGCAAAATGCAATGCAAAATTTTGCACCGATAAAATCTATGGCAGCACGAACATATGGAAAATTTTTAATAAAATGATAACAGAAAAGAGAACGATACGTCGAAAAATTAGCTATGTACAAAAGCACATGGACATTACGTGACTAATAAATTTGATTTCTCTCGGCATTATTAATTCACGATTGTCGTAGCGTTACAGATATCCTACAGATATCCAAAACGTCATATTAAATATTTATAAAAAAGTGATATCACAATATCATGACGTATGCGAACGAACGAATTCGTAATTCAAAATTATATTATATAAGTAGTAAAAGTTATAAATTAACTAGTGTAGCAACAGTGTGCATTTTAATATTAATCAACGCTTTCTTACAGTATTACATTATTGCACGACGATACAAAAATATTTCCAATATTTCCCATTAAACTGTAAAAGCATTTTGCTTCAAATATTATACTTATAACTTTTTTTGTTGCGAGTGTAAATAATCGAAAATCAATTAGCAATAAGTTATTTGATTTTTCCACATGACATTATTTCATGAGAATCAATTATTTTACACTCAGGTCGAGAGAGAGAGAGAGAGAGAGAGAGAGAGAGAGAGAGAGAAAGAGAGAGCATTTAATAATTACTAACTTAATTTAGTAATATATATTTTAAATATATTCTCCTATAAGATTGATTGTCATATAGAGTCTTTAATGTATAAATTACTATTTACAACATAGTGGCGAAACCTACTAATTATACCCCTTCGTTGATTGCTAAGGATGTAACATCGTAAATGCGATCAATGCAATTTACAATAAATTGTTTGGAACATCTTGTTACATCTTTTTATCTTAAAAATAAAATATTCCAAAAAAACACATAAAAACAACAAAATCAATATAAATAATAAAACTATGAAAGATAGATGAGCATGCACTATATTTATCAAGAGCAATCATGCTATTTCTGGAGACAAATAAGATGTTACGATAATTAATTAGGAATTCTGAAGAAGAATTTAGGATGACGCTTCGCTCTGTGTAACACGCCTTCAAGGTTTGTGTCCACGATGCTAGAAATCAGTCCGAGATGTTGGACGGAGAGAGAATTGACCAATCGCATTTGAACAATTCGACCAATTGATCAATGCGATTGGTCAATTCTCTCTTCGAGATCTCGGACCGTATTCTAGCATCGTAGACACAAAGCTTAAGAGCGGTCGATTCCGGGTTCGATTCCTATCCCATGTATATCTTGGTTTTATAAGAAATTGGAGAATTGAAGACTATGAATAAAAGAAATGATGAAATAAATAGTAACCCGTTTCGGGAACCCATGATCATTTACCACGAAAATCACCTATAGAAAAATTCTAATCAAGAAATCATAAGATAAAATAAAATTTTCTATGCCTTATATTGCAATACATTGCAATTTAAAAGGATCTATATAACTGGAAATATGAGAAATTTTTAAGGAAATTCAGACAATAGTAATCTCGATAAAAAATCTAAACGATCAAAGAATGAATAGATCCGCCACATGTATATATAAGACATCACAATAACGGACGGAGATGAATCTCAGGAAATGCCAACGGGACTGTATTTTCTAATTAGCCGAACGAGTAAAGTCCGTTGTCAATTTCCTCTATCAAACATAAACTTCGCCTCTCTTGCTACCGGTGACGGTCGTCGTGGCGGGTACACTCGTAGACGACGTTGAAGGCGTAGTGCCCAAACTGCTCGAGAGCGATGCGTTTGTGCATGAGACGCTGCTGATTTTTCTCGATGCATCTTGGACCCTCTGATTGGACCTCAAGAGATCGTGACCGAAACTGTTGGTTCTCGGTCGAATGCCTTGATTGTTGGACACGGTAGCTAGCCTGTCTACGATAAGACCGTCCTGCCTGCTCGACACGGAGGCTATGCGAATTTCTCTCGGCTGCAATCCTGGAGATTGCGGCAATGACATGCTCCTGTCATCCCGACTTGGCTGCACCGGTGGCGGACCGGGCAGTGAGGCCGATCGTCTACCTCGCGCGTCTATCGCCACCGCTCTATTAGCTTGAATTCCGGGTACAGCGGCGGTGACCACATAGCCCAGTTTCTCGGGTCTCATCAAGATCGGTGAACGATCGTTGTAACCGTTGAAAATGGGCGAGCTGCCATTGCTACCCATCGGACTGTTGTTATTGTCAATCAATGGCGTCGAACGATCCTCCTGTCCGGTGATGCTTCCACTCCTGCTGCTACCACTTCCGCTACCTTCCTCTTCGCTGCTTGTGACTTCCGTCAATGTCGCCTGAACGATGTTGCTCTGATTATTAATATGCGGCGTTGTTGTTGTCGCCGTCGTCATCAGACCCAATTGCGTCAGATGGCCCATGGTGACCGGTGTCAAGGTCACCGGCGTCATTAGACCGGCGCTGGTCAACGTCGGCGAGAGTACGGCCTGCGCCAAGGCCGCCGCTCCGGATTTCCCTGAAGAGGGAGTGCTTTCAGTTTCCTGTATCGGCGACAACACCACCACCGACAAATCAGGATAATGACCGTTCGCTGGTATCACGCCCACCACACCTGCGCCGATGTTCGCCGCATTAGTGGCGGACAAAGCCAACCTCTGTTCACGGTCGATCACCTCCTTCGTCACATCCGGAGTCGGTATGCGCGGCCTGTTTTTCAGGGATACCGGCACTGAGTTCAATTTCGTCATAGTACCTGCAATTAGAAAAGAATTGTAGTGATCGTTAGAGCAACGTTAGCTTGGTCGACTGGTTCCGGAATCGGGATCATTTCGAGGACGCACGTAGAAAATAGGTAATGATGTTGCCGATTAAACTAACGACTGTAACATTTCTCGTTTGAAGATCACGTCGAGCGAGCGTGAAAATGAGTTTTAGACCATTACTTTGGCGCCGGGAAGCACATCGAGTTACACTGACGAGAATATAATTACGCGGATATGATACCTTTGCGGTACTGTCTTTCTCCTTACGAGAAAGAAAAAAGAGTAAAAAAATACAAGGACTTTAGAGAGTTTTCTTATTGGATGCAAGAAATAACCGCGGAAATTGCAGAGGTCACGCAAGATCAAACATTGCGTAATCTTGCGCATACATAGAAGCAATAAAGGAAAAGCTTGCGATTCTTCGAGACTTTCTTTCATGACTTAGAGGAAAAAATCTTTGATTGGAAACGTTTCTCCGAAAGCATATGAATGAGACAAAGAACATTCCACAGCATCACGAAAAAATAAAAATATAAAATGGATAAAAGATTTACTTCGTCTTGAGATAATTTTGTACAAGAAAAGAAGATGTTTATACTTTCAAGAACTTATTTTGCTTCAAGGATTTATTTTCATGTAATGTGCTCTAAATGTAGAACAATCACAACTAATAAGACATTGTTATGTAACGTTATTTATATAAGTTTTATCAGAGCGAATGTACATATATAAGGCCAGGGTTGGGAAGTAACGCGTTACTTGTAACGGCGTTACCGTTAGTTACTTTTTTTTAGTAACGAATTGGTAACGACGTTATATTTTTTCATTAGTAACGGTAACGGTAACGCAGTTACATTTTGTGGGTGATGGTAACGAATATAATCGTTACTTTTATCGTTACTTTGTACATGTACAATACATATGTTCGGAAAGGGCATAAGCGAGTTTTAAAAGAATGGAACGTTATGTTTGATCATGTTGCGATTAATCATGACCGCTATAGATCTCGCGTTGAACTAATCAGTTAGCAATGTAGACAGTCGGATGTCATTATAAAAAAAAGATCATTAAAATTTAGCGAAAAAGTAACGGAAATTGTAACGACTCGTTATATTTGTAGTAACGACTAACGGTAACGAGTTACTTTTCTGAATGAGTAGCGAGTAACGGTAACGAGTTACTTTAATTTGCCTTATAAAATTAAAACTGGCATATAGTTATTAATATAAAAATTCTACGCACTTTGGCGACCCATGCGCTGGCTCCGGACGCTCTTTCGTCCAACGAGACGATCGTAGAGCGACATTTTTAAATTGGGATTGTTTGTTTGCGGGAGACCACCGGTCTCAGGGCTACTGTACACGCTATTATGACGATTTCGTGAAAAGAAACCACCACCGCTGCTATACGTAGTCGAGGAACTGCGTACCGAACCCACTCGAGTAATCTGCCGTTGGAACCAGCCATTCTTCTTCCGTTCCACCAACGGAGTGTCCACGCTTTCCTGATGAATGACGCGAAATTTAGTGTTGAAAACATCGCAAAATTGTGACAGGGAACAAATTCGTATGAATTAACGAAACAGATTGAGGCTCTAAATAATTACTTAGACGTTTTATCGGTAAATCTACGAGAGAGAGAGAGAGAGATTTGTTTAAGAGAACGCAAGTTAAAGTTTATATAAAATTATTTTGTTATCGCGCTTGTAAACAATTCACTTACGTAATCGGCGTACATATCATCCTGAGCTTTACGATGCTGACCGTGACTGTGAATCTGTGTGCCCAGCATAACGTTTGCATAAAGAGCGTCGCTTTCTTTTACTTTATAATGCTCCGCAGAACCTTTCGGCTCTTCTTTTCGATATTGCTCGCTGGCGACCGTGTATGGCAAATCCTTGGGCACAACTTCGTCCCAGTATTGATCTTTCAGGAGTTCCGGATGTTCCTCGTGCATTTCATCAACGATCATGTAACCTGCCTGTTATACGATAACGCACGATGACATGATGAGAAAAAATACATTAACATACGATTAAAGAAAAGATTTGAATTACATAGCAAAAAACATATTTCCATGCGCAAATATTTTGCTCTAATATCTATCTTTCTATGTTATTTTGTGTAAGAAACTACATTCAATAGTTTGTGGATTTCTTTAAATGGTAGTTTATGCAAACAACAATATATATATCTAGTTTGTGGATTTCTTCAAACTGTAATTTTTTATAATTATCTCTCATGTACCTTGATGTGTCTATCTATCAGCCAGTTCAGCTCGATGTCGTCGTCATCTTCGCCGAAAGGATTAATCAGCACCTCTGCGACTTTCAGCCATCCAATGTAAAAACAAAACTGCAAGAATATACGTCGGTTTAAAAAGTCTCAAACATTATGCAGGGAAACTCCTACGCAACATTCCACAGAGTCAGTGTTTGAAGATAGTATCGTTTATTTTAATCACCTGCAGTGCTGTGAAAAACGGGAAATACATGTCAGGCTCCTCGTACTTTCCGGTGCCAATAGAATGTTCGACGAATTGTCTGCCCAGTAAAGCCGAGAAAAAGTAGGCGTACAGCGATAGTGTTACCACCTGAAAATGCATCGACAGCTTCGTGACAAAGTTCTTATTATTCATCGCGATAAATAAAAAACGTGTCGCGAGTAAAAACTTTTAGGAAGAAGCTCGCATTCGTCATAAAAGGAAAGATTAGCGTGTGCTGTAATTTATGGCGCTTAAAGAGCAGTTGCTTTAAACGTAAAGCAAAATTGTGACAGAGAATTACTCCCACCGGAAATCTCGAACTTCGTTAAACTTCGTCTTGTCGCTTCTTTTTCTGTGTCGTACAAGTACAAGCAAACAGGTTTAATGAATGAATATCAAGGTCGTCGCGAACGCCGCCTTTCTCACTGAAGGTTACCAGGAAACGGTAGTTTATGCAAAAGTATAGCGTGACTTGTGCATAAAAACACATCAGATAGTCTCGCATATGGACTTTGAACATTTCGGAATCGCCCAAAGATTTCTCTCGGATGTAACGCGAAATTATTCCCGAAGGCGTGACGTATCGCAGAAAAATTACTGTTCAACTCTCTTGTCGACCTTGACCATGCAACATGTATCGGCTTCGTGTTTCATACACGTTTCATTATCCGCGTTGCATCCGTTGGTTAAAGTTTTAAAACGACCAAAGGAATATTCCTTTTAATTAAACTTATTGTAATATATATGTGCTGCAGTACATATACATGTTATAATAACTATGTTCTCTTGTAAACGTAAATATTAATATCCTACATTAAAATAAGACGTACTATAATTACAGTTTTTCAAAGTCAGATTTTAATCGAGTCAAGTCTCAATCGCATCAAATGCGTTGTTTTAAAGTACATCCTTTAATGATAACTTTCTTCTAAATACTTATATCCAAATATAAGAAACATATGTACTATTAAAAAACAAAAAATATTGTTTATTATATACGAAAAATAAAGATATATTCTATGTCAGATTTGGGTTAGACATTTATTTTCATTATGATACATGGCATATCGTGGTAAGGCAGCATCTTAAAATTGTTTGTTGCAAGGATAGGCAAAAACGTTTGCAGTGTAAACGCAGGCAAATGCAATAACAGCGAGCATCCAAAACGGGTATTAATCTTCGACGGATGTATCATTACGCGGTGAATACTCTGCGGTCGTTACGCGTAATCTTCTTGCGATTTCACGGAGTATGTCGAATCGCGCTATCGTCTTAAAAGAGATTTATATTGTGATTTATACGTAAGAAAAATACTGTATAATGCATTGCCTCTTTGCTGGCTTTTTTAAAATTAATAACAAGCTTGGATGATTTTAAATATTATAAGTATTGATTGTCACTTTTTTAATAAGTCAAATGTGTTTTTATTTAATCGATTGTACGTAATTAAATGTATTTAAATTAAACACAATTTAAATGTATTTAGTTTACAACATATTAATGAGCATAATGATTTATTGCTAATAAAAGAAGCGAGTAAAGAAAAGCGTTTAGAAATCCGAAAGTAATACGAAATGTTCTATAACACAGAGGTTGAGCGGAGCTATTCGCCGCATTACGTTTGCCCAGATTTGCGAAATAACGCGGTCTTTAATTCCTTGAAAATAGCTTTGCACCAGATAATTAGGGAAATTAGTTGATGAGCAATTACAATTGCACAACGCATACATGTTCGCTAATTACAAATACAAAATACGTCTTTTGGAAAGAGATCCCCTTACTGTCTCAACATAGTTAAATGCATTATCTTCTAAATCCTAGATAGGAAGAAAAGTTGAGAAGGTTAACTAAAATTAAAAAAAATTAATAATTGTTGTGTAGCTAACCAATAGTTTGGCGTTATTAATAGGTGGATTTTTTAGAAAAATTGTGCTAAAGAGTCACGTTTTCCGAATTTTAATTAGTTAATAACGATCATGTCAATGCAACAATAAACAGTAATATAATTATCGCTAAACAACTCATGTTTTTTACGATAAATAACTTTAGCGATAAATAATTTATATTGATAAATAATTTTGTTAAACTTCTGCATTATTAAAAATCATTTATTACATGTAATTAATATTTATATTGAGTAAAGAAATAATAATATACACATGTAACATGCATTGCTTTAACAGGTAACTTGCTTGAAATAATGCTAGAAATATTTATGGCTAATATTTAACAACAGATAGTGACAGACTTTTCTATTTATCTATAACTCAATTTGATGTCACACATTGCAAGTAAAATGTAAATAATGTATTGGATACAGTTGTCGAAGAATTACATAATAATGCGTCACGCTCCTGGCGCTTAAAGCATGATAATGACACGACTACTAGAGAATGATGAAGACATTCACGTAACATATTCGACATCTGCCAATGAGCGATACTATCAACATGTAATTTTTCCTCGGCGTCAATATGAGAAGAAACGAATAGAAAAACCTACAAAAGTAATATTATTTCTTTTCTCCCTTGCATGTGAAAGACATACAATGAATAAAACAGATTACTAGAATTTCATTATTCTTATAATCGTCAAGATTTATACGCAGTGTTTACAAATTGTTGCCTTACAGATTTATTCTTTCGGATTTACTTGTTACTTCAATATATTTTATTAATCAATCAAGTCCAATTAATCAGATATCCAACAATTTGTCAATTTATTAATACCTGTGGCACATGAATGTTTATAACAATCCAATTTCGCGAGAATTATCAGAACGAACTTTAAAAAAACATATAACTGATGCATTTGATTCTAACGCTTTTAGATTTTACGTGAGAATACTCACCTGAGTGTAGACTAGAGGAACACAGACAGTATCGTAACCAATCAATGCACCAAGCCTCTTCCGGATGTCGCTGAGCTCGACAAGGAGGGTTTGCACTACTTGATCGCTAGTAATCAGGGCCTCTTTTCTTGCCCTGTTGATGATATTGGTCGCCCAGACCAACGGCATCCAATACTTAGACATGGCCGCCTTCTTGTTCATCATCTCAAAGATTTTCTTCTCTGATTCCATCATCAGACCTAAGAAAATCGACGAGATTAAGCATAAGTTGTTTCGTTGCTTGCCCGACTTAAGCGAAAAACATTTCCGGACGTCCCAGCGAACTGTGTAATTACACAAACTTTCCCCGCGCGAGACGCTTGAAAAATTTCCTCAACGAGATACGAGTGCTTGTATATTGTAAATCGCGATCGATATCACAGGGCAGTAAGTCAGCCAACCTGCGCCTCGTAATACGATCCCGCGTTAATTAACAAATCCATCAGCACGGTTCGTTAATCGGCAACGAATTATCAAACAATCAGCGTCTTTCGCCGACTTTCGCGTGCAGCAAGTTCTATGTAGAATAACCATATGTTCGTTTGAGCTTGCTTGTAGACTTGTGGGTGCGTACGTGAAATTGTATAAACTAACGCAAAACATGTCCATTGTCTGCGTAATAGTTTACTCGAAACCAAAGTGAAATCGCCAAACAAAAGTTTTGTTTTACTTCCTGATTAGCGACGCATTATATACAGATAGTATGGTAAAGCTTTGCTAAACGTTGCCACATTTTGTGCAAATAAACTTTCTTAATGTCAGAAGTCATGTTTCATATTTTAGCAGATTGTATATTACTTTCATCAATTTCGTTTTATATACTGTGATTAACTTCTACATATTACTCTAATTCTGTATAAATTTAGCATCAAAAGAATGTAATTATATAAAGAATGTAATTATACACAAAAAAATGCTGAGTAAACCTATGACAACGTGTGTCGAGAAAAGTGTATCTTCACGAAAGAAGATGCTCAATTTCTCAGTAGAAAGCATTGTTACAGGCGATTAATAAGAATTGCACAAAAAAGATCAAATGTTTGTTATCCGATAGAATAACAATTGCGTAATCATTCATAACTGATGACAAGAGTGTTGTAAATATTGAACACATACACAATGAAGGCGGGAAAGATTGTAAAGGAAGATGAGCATTTGGTTAACCAATAGATTGCCTTCGTCAATGCTAGGTAGGTAAGAAGCTAATAACGTAACGACTTTCATGTGCAGATCTGCGTTTGAAAGAAAATCGAGAGTTTGTGATGAAGTTACCTACACCGAGATTATACGATATTATAGTAAGTATATCCAGCCTCTTCCGCACCAAATCTTAACGAGGAATCTTTCAGGAATTGCCAGTTGACATCTTCTTAGTGAAAGTCGATAAAACAGATTATTTATATGACTGTTTGTAATTATTTAAACATTAGCACACGTCAAATGTGCATATGACTTAAGATAAGACATTTGAGTACAGCAATGAAATATTCTTGCATCTGGTATTTTTAGTATCGATTAATTAATATAATTTATTTATAAATATCTTTCTACATTTTTAAAAAATTCATCTTTTACACTTATCTATAACTTGGACCACTATTTTTTATAAATACTAGAACATTACAAAGCGCGCGCTCCGCGCACGCCATTCCTATACAGCACAGAAATTGCAGCAACATTGCAGTAACATAACAATATTGCCGAAATGTTGCTGCAATGTTCTGTGCTGTATGGGTTTATTTTCGAGTACTATATATTTTAAATGACATAATATTAATGACATAATTTATTTAATGAGAAAGAAACTGTCAGAATTCACATTGATTTGACAACCGCAAACGACACATATGAAGTAAGTCGAGACGTGGGAATACAATAGCCAATCGCGGAAGAAGGCTTCAACGCTTCGATATATTCGAGTTTTTGATAACATTTTTAGAAGGGAAAATTTTATAGTGTTTATTTCAGTGTTTTACTGTCATTGAAAGTATTATTTTTAACAAAAACAGACAGTTATCATTAACGTATACTACCATATTTGGTAAGTTTTATATTTTAACTTTTGCAAGTTTTATATTTTACACTTTGAAAAGAGCACGTGTTTATCACGTGTAATTGGAGGTTATTTCGAAAGTTACATCATTAAAAAATCTTATCTTAGTTACTTAATTAATTTCTCATCATTTTAACAATTATTTTTATTCTTGTAATTTATTATATAAATTAATGTAACATATAGCAAGTAAAAGTATTAACGTATAACATGTAAAAGTATAAACACTTTGATATGTGATATAAAAATTAATCAGAATATTTGATTACTGTAACACGAAATTGGATGCAATAATCAGCAATGATAAATACCGATCTCTTTTAATAATCAATATTTATGCATTTTATTTTATTTTCATCTATGTTTAAATTATGTTTACAGATATATTAACAAACAATGGACAGGGAACTCAGAAACTATATTGTTTGGATCGATATGGAGGTATGTATGTCAAAACGTTACAAATAACATTTATGTGTAATAATTATAATGAAAAGTAACCAAAAATTAATTCATAAATTACATTAAAACATAAATTACATTTTTGTAGATGACTGGACTTGATTTAGATAAACATCATATATTAGAAATCGCCTGTATTGTAACAGACAAGAATTTAAATATTGTTAGTGAGGAACTAAACATTGTAATACATCAATCAGATGAAATATTAGAAAATATGAATGAATGGTGTAAAGAAAATCACAAAAAAGTAAGTTTTGAACTTACATGAATGATCCAAATACATTTCTTGAACTTTTTAACCTGTGTGAAGTTAGCTTTCCAATGTTGAAAAATCAAAAATTTTCTTTTTGCAAACGTTTGCCCATCGTTTGCCCACGAATGCCCCGTTGGAATTCGTGGGCAAACGATAGGCAAACATTTGCAAAAAGAAAATTTTTGATTTTTTAACATTGGGGAGCCAGTGTGAAGTTGGCCCCCCCAAAATTGAATTGCTTATAACTTTTGAACTAGAGGGGGGCAAACAAAAATTCCAACGGGGCATTCGTGGGCAAACGATGGGCAAACGTTTGCAAAAAGAAAATTTTTGATTTTTCGACATTGGGGGCTAACTTCACACAGATAACATTTTAGCATTTGCAAATAGATATATTTTGAGTTTTGTAATTTAATTACATGTTTTAGTCGGGGTTAATTGAGAACTCTCGCTCAAGTACAATATCATTGGAAGAGGCTGAAAAGACAGTACTCAACTTTTTAAAAAAATACATTCATAAAGGTTTATGTCCGTTGGGTGGAAATTCGGTGTACCAGGATCGTTTCTTTCTGTACAAATATATGCCGTTAGTTAACGATTACTTGCACCACAGGATTATCGATGTTAGTACAGTTAATGAAATTGCTAGGTAATAATCAATTTCTTCTATTTTTATATGAACAAAGATACTGACATTCTTCTCTTACGCAATGTCAACAATTAATAGGAATCTATCCTGCAATTGATATTTAAGATAATTTTAATAGAAGAACATGATAATGTGAGTAAATCTTTATAATTTTTAGAAGATGGAATTCAGATGTATATAATTCAACGCCAAGAAAGAAACTAAAGCATAGGGCTCTGGGTGACATAAAGGAGAGCATTAATGAGCTAAGACATTACAAAAATCATTTGTTTAAGTTGCTGTAATTTAATAAAAATATTTTATATTTTATAGGAAAATTTTACGTAATTCACGTAATTGATATTAATTTGGACTTTTATATTATTTTTAAAAATGCACATATTTAATGTAAAAGAGCGGTAAGAAAGCCTAATGCAATTATATTTTTATAAAAATTTGTGAATCATAAACGTACGACATAATTTATTTTAAAATCCATATAGCTCGGAACTAGGAAAGCGTATCCACCATGTAATAATAAAAGTTTTCTTATCGCCATGATTAAAGTCTCCTGTCGTTGCACATCCCATGAATGCAATAGATCTGCGATCAAATAAGTAGAATAAACTCTATCTGGGAGCGACCGTAGTCGAAACAAAAACTATCTTAAAAGTCACGACGACCGCAAAGAGCAGCTACTGGCTCGATTGGTACCCGATCGAGTAACGGGAACACCGTAATTTTTCTCGGAGGTATCTTTTTATTGTTAGAGCAGAAAGGGTCGCATTCGCACGAACGTACATCCGTAACTAAGCCGAGGCGATGTCCGAAAAAATGAGGCAGCCTTGCTGCGGGCAGCTATCGAAATAACTCGCGGCGTCACTCTGACAAGTCGTTGATCGAAGAAACCGTCTGGGAGATGAAAGACACTCCGGTGGAAACGTGTAGATTACTAATGACGGCACACGTACGCTCTTTTATTCAGCAGGCGTAGTTGGATCGGGTACACACCTTAATAGTAAAAACTGACATAGAGGCGACCAGGCATTCAATTTAGCGTTTTACGTGATTTATACGCCTTAAATACACAGCATTAAAATCTTTTTTTATTTATGGTAGATTTTATCCTTCCATTCATCTCTTCTGCGAGATGCTCATATGCATAGCACGTATAAATGCTCGTACATGCTTAGCATGCATATTTCGACATTGTTCCTTTGATACGCCGTTTTAAGGATCGCATGTTATCCCGTTCTTTTTTTTCTGGACATGTACTTGTATACATTGTATTTTTTGGTGTACCGTTTTGAGGATTGCATGTTATCCCATTTTTTTTACACATGTATACATATAAATCTTCAGAAGCAATATAATTCTAATTTTTGTAAAATAGATATAGTAAATATATAATTTATCGCTTTCTGTATAAATTAAGATTCATATAAATATAATATTTGATGTATAGACAAATGTAAAATGGAAACGATTAAATATTCTATTGTTGTGTCGGATTTTTAATCGAAAAAAATATCTTACATATACGACACTTTTAACAAAAATTAGTAAGAATCGCAGAATGTTTGAACTGAAATCATTTCTGAGTGATCGATCGATCTGATATGCGATCAGTTCGCCCCATTCATCACACGACCTTGATACCGATGTCATACAGTTACATGGTGCACAATGAGCTCGAGAATTTGCAGCCAGCTATTGAAAGTAACGGCCGATAATTCATTGAGTGACTCATTCGAGTGCCGCTCGTTACTGGCAGTGAGGACCAAATATGTCGAAACGGATATTAGCGCGATCCTTGCACGACATAACGTATAAAACAGGTATATAAATACATTGGAATAATTAAACAAATTGAAATACATCATTTAATTAAATAGTACGTGATATTTAAGAGAAATATTGATTTTTATTTATACGTTTTTATATGTTACACTTCTATTTACGATTTCCGTGAGAAAAATGCGTGGCGCCATGCGCCTCAAAAATTTCGAAAGCGCCCGCAGCCATAAAGGTGATTTATATTCACTTTCACGGATTTTAACGGGTCAACAAATTTGTGAGATGACGTCCGCTTAATTCGCGCGTTGGTGTAAAATTTACCGCTCGAAGCGAGACGCCGCGTGTCTAACGACACAGTGCCGCTACTACTAGAGACAGTCTCTAGGAGAAGAGGCAAGAATTACTTAATGCCGTTAGTATCTGTTAATAGAAGCAAATCGACGCTTATTAGGAAAGCGCCTGACCATACGTAGTTCTCCGACCCCGTAGTTGTTTACATTAAACTGCAGCTCGTAAATCATAATCATCGTATCAGTGGAGAGCGTGGTGTTCGATATAAAACTCAATGCGCGTGTAATGAGTTTGAATCCGATCATTATATCTGGATTAGCAGCCAGCTTTCTTCGCAGCACTTACGCTTCGACCGATATAAATAGATAGATGATGTAGATGGAGAACATAAAATTAAAGCGTGCTCCGACGCTTAAATTATACGACGATCAAATACGCAAGAAAAATATTAAAATACTCCTGAGGTCTAAATATAGATAAATATCATGTATAATTATCTAAGATATAGGAAAAGTAAAAACAAAGAGTGAGAGAGTATAAGAATGATAAAAAGTAATAACTTCTATTTGAAATATCCATGTGTAATATATTATCTATTATCTCTCTCAAGCGGTCCACAAAGTGTTTTCTTTATTTCAAAGGTTGTTTCTATCAATTTAGGAATATAGTCGACAAACAATGCTGACACAAAAATTACAACATAGAACTGCGCCTTCGGAACGAGACAAAGGATTTATTTTTTCAAAAATGATTACGCGGCGGCGCGGACAGGATTCCAGAAAATTGCGCAGTCCCAAGCGCAGTCAAGTTTCGCAAGTTTCATCAAATAAAACGACTTCGGTGATGAAGAAGTGGTTTCATCCGTTCCCGGCAGGATGTTTACCTCCCGGGACCATTGGCTACAGATGTGGATGAGCAAGATGAGGTACGAGCACAACAGATCCGAGGAGAAGGATGCACGGTAGGGGTCAACAAACGCGGGGATCCTTGCCCCGCTGGCAAGGTCGCGATAGAAATAAAAAATAAACTGAGTTCCCTCGGTCCTACTTGTTCTTCGTACCCCTTGCCAGCGCGCCGTGACGATGCTGAAAAGCATCCTTCGGAGAAAACCAGTCTGCCGTCCGGTCCGTAACTCCTTAAGCATAGTCTACAACGCAGAAGCCCGCGAATGCGGATGTATCGCGTAAAAGCGTGGTGGGATCTCGACATTGGGACATTCAAGTTGATATAATGGTATTCGGGTGTTGTACCGAGCTTTCTTTCGCAGGATAACAATCGGCAATAATAAAACGTCTGCGCTTTGGAATGTCGGAAAGTTATTCCTGTTATATTATTAATATTAATAAATTAAAGAAGAATTGTTCTTTAAGATAACATTTAATCTATAATTTTTAATCCATATTGTTTAGAATGCGTTACCTAGAGAGAATAATTGTTTTAAATAACAAAATTGTGTAAAAAAAAGAATACCAAAAAGAATCAAGAATATATAATCAAAACAATATCGTCATTAAAAAGAAAAATATTTTAAGTATGTTTTTTATTTTAATTATAATCAAGTTTAATTTCATTCGGATTTTATTTTATGCATCTAATGTGACACAGAATACTTCATATGAAATATTATCACTAACAAGTATGTAGTAAAAAATAAATTTGCTTAGATCTCTACAACTTTTATCATGAAAAACAACGAAATAAGGGAAAAAACTTGTGATCAATTATTATTAAAATTTTGCCAAAAAATACGTCAGTTTGTTGAAATCTCTTAGGCGTAATAATGAACCTCTCGCACGTGAATAATAGTACTTTCTGTTGCACCAACGATACCGTGCATGCATATGTGGAAGGTGTAGCCGAGCTCAGTCGCAGACTTGGCGCCAGTGAAAATGCACTGATTAGGAAATATTCTCGCGTAATTAGAGGCGAGCAACTTTGGAGCCACTCGGCGCGTGCGTTACGACGGATGCGTGCTGGATGTCAATAGACCACGTCTGCCAAGGAGAAAATCGACCATGTCCATGCCCGAGTCAAGACGCGCGTGCATTATGCGTTCACGTGCGTTGCCGATCCCCGCAAATCGCACAACACATGACGCGGCTATTAACGATTTCACTATCATTTGAGCGACAAAGCGCTTCCGTCGCCAAGCGCGAATCTCCTATGCCCGCAGGAGAAATTTATAGGATTTCCATGGCCAAGCGAATTGTAAAACTCGATCCAAGTTATATTACTCACACTTTCTGAAGTAGAATAGTAATTTATTCATGGTGTGAGTCGTTAGGCAAAACAGTGGTATATATCAATGATAAAAAGACGCTCGAAAGAAGATGTTTGGAAAGCTATATTGCTTATAATTGTTTTCATATGGCATAAAAGTTTATGAGATTGCGAGACTTTACAATCCTAAAAAAATTATAGCAAAGAAATTCGTTTTTATTTTAAATGTTTTTATCTTTTATAAAATTATGAAGAGAATTTTGTTTCCAATTTTGTTAAAAATTGTAAATTGTCTAAAGTGGACTTTAATGGTAAATCTATTCAATGCAAATAATATTCACAAATTTAGATATATTATATATAAATATTTATATATATGTAAATATCAACAATGCTGCCAAACCGAACAGTTTTTGATTTAATATTTCGGTATTTTATGAAAGATCAAGCATATAAATTTGTATAAATTCTTGCATAACATTTTTTTAAGAGAATTATTTAATAGTGCTAAATATAATTATCTCTGACAAGTAACGCATGTAAATATTTCAATCTCACTTTCAGAATAGAAAAACTCTATTTAAATCAGTTTAAATGCTATAGATCAGTGACCGAAGTGACTCGCATTCTTAATTATTCTACCGTGGAAAACGGAGCTTCTGTGCAAAGCACGTTAATCAAATGTGATGTACCGATGCCTATGAATTAAGAATGCGAATGAACACTGATTCGCATCCTTAATTGATTAGGCAGATGCAATGACACTGCATAGGACACGTCAAATTAACTGTAAAGCGTATGCACAAAAATTGATTTTAAGCTCGATAAGATGTGGATGTCCAATGAAAGGATATAGAAAAAGACATACACCAAACAATCGTCTGACAATTATAAATTTAAAAAATTGTACGAAACATTTCGTTAAAGATGACAATAGAAAATTTTGCTATTTTAGATCATTACTTTTTACATTGCAAATAAATTAGGATTGCATTGTATCCACGCTCATGTGTCACGTGGATGCGTATTCACGCACACAACACATATACGTGCGCGCGCGCATGCACCCACATAACAACCGTCAAACGATTTAAGAAATCTTATATTTCGGAAGTCTAGCGCGTTTCTCCTCGTTTTCTCGTTTCCTTCATTTAGGTGAACACGGTCAAGGTCCGACCTTCCCCAAGGCCAATATCTACGTAACGTTACGGTTAGGTAAAGTTCAGGGATTTTCCATTCTTTTGAGGATAGTGACACGTTCATGTGACCCAGACGCGCTCTATAACTGTTCCTCGAGGGACTCGAGAATGGCGGAGAGTTCCACGAATAAATCATGAAGGAATCCGTTATCTACGAAACGTTAATTACAAGAGTTCGATTGTTTCCTTTCTAAAAGCCCAATTGCCGTCCACGATATCCATCAGTGAGAAAACGACAATTGTGTGACGCGCATAATTGCGCATAAAATCGGCCTTATCGCGAGATTAATTAATATCGTAGATTTCCTCCATGCCTTGATTACCGTGAAATTCACGGCTTTGAAACCCACGGCTACTGGACGATCTTATCTGCTGATCCGATGGAATGTGTGCTCTCGAAGCTGCTATATCCGGGCGTAATTATTTTCTTGTGGATCGTGCCCGCGTCGCCGATCGTTTGGCATAATCGTGGAGAAATTCTGCCTGGGACAATAATTTGTGCTAAATATAGGTAGCGCGTGCTGCGCGCACATTGGCGTATTACGGTCGTCCAGCGAGCTTATACGGAGGATGGAAAAAGAAAAGAAGAAGAATAAAAAAAAGGGAAGAAACGGATTCTCGAGTTTCTTGCTTTGCTCTCGCTGATGTGGCCCCAACTTGAAGACGCCACCGATGATGATGATGATGATGACGATGTTGAAGATAATGGTGATGATGATGATGGCTAGCAGTGTGATTCCAGAAGCCTTCGTGACTGGTAGAGCTGCTGAAGAAGGCGAAACGGCAGCGCACGTATTGCCAGCGTGATACCGAGAAGTCTAACCGATTACCACCTGCAGTCGCGGCTAGATTATGGCTGCCATTACGTTGGCTATATTTAACATCTAGTCCCGATTTAACTGCAAGGAACTTTACAGGTCCCAAGATAACTTCCACATTTGCTCGCCCGATCATCATCTCGCGTCTGACAGAGCAACACGACGATCGCTCTGAACGAAGCTAATAGGTTGCTCGCCTCGCATGGTTTGATGGACGGGCATATCCTCAGAAAAAAATTATAATTCTATCTGAGAGCCATTAATCTGATAGCAAATGCATTTAGAATACCCTCCTATGCATAGCGTGCCATTAATAAACCGACGGATCATGGTCTTGAAACAGAAAGAGATTCGCCTGCATTTGAAACGGCTAAGTGATATCTATGACGGGGCTAGAGGGAAAAGCATACCGCGCGTTAACGGTGAAAATCAATGGATGGTTGCAACGAGGTTTGCGGAAAAGAGAGAAGCAAGGGCCGTAGAAAGACCAAGGAACTCCTCTCGAGGAAATCGCGAAGACGTGACCGATGATTATCGAGCGACGCATGGCATTAGCGCATCGGATCGGCCGCAATCGCGGGTTATTTCTGTATGCACCAGGAGGAAGGAGCGGCACGCAAGAACGAGAACAGGACGAGGAGCATGAGGCAAAGGCAGAAGAAGCCCGCAACGTCTGCTCGGCTCCGCTCAAGGAATAGAAGCGGTGAGATGCTGTTTGCGCGCTTGCTCCAGCGGCTGTAAAATAAGAAGTTCACGCAGAGAAGGAAAAGGAAAAGGACGAGGAACTGGCGCCGGCGCTCCGCGTTTCTAAGCGGTCTCTCGGCGTGCTCGTTGAAAATTACCCGGACGCACGTGAAAATTGCCTGCCGGCGCGCGAGAGGCGGTCGCGGCCGACAGCATAGACGAGCGCGACGCCGTCGCGGCGCCTGACGATTTCCAGATCGTAATTCGCCGGGGGAATTGGGTACACGCGGATAATTTCGACTACTTTCAAGACTCGTGTTTCGAGATTTCTTCTCGTCGCACTGTAATCTCGCGCGATCGTTCGCGATCATAGACACGCAACCGAACGACTTTCTGCTCTTACGGGGATCTTCGGCGCCGAGGTCCGTCTCGTTATTAAGAGCGCACTCGCAAAACGCTCGTTTAAGATATAATATGGATATTTTCAATTCATGAGGCTACTTGTAGCTGACGAGTTTAAAAATTAAGACGAGAATAAGACGGGAAGTTTATTTTATTTGAAATTATTTGATTTTGTAATTGTCATTGAAAAAATACGAGATGAAGTTTGTATTTCCCATTTCTTACTGGGATTGAACTTCAAGCTTACGTGATTCCTTGACAAATATGTACGTAAATACTGACACGAGTCATAGCAGCAAATTTATTCCATGTCTTTCGTAATACTTCATCGATGTCAACGACCAGTCGTCGGACACGCGCATGCATGAAATCGTTTTGAATGACGTCCGTTGCAATTTTGCACACACATATATACACATATACATACACATATATATATATATATATATATATATATATATATATATATAATATCTTCTTGGAAAAAAATATCTGTTGAGTGCGGTCAGTTCTGCGAAATTTATTACCCGTGACTTTGTCAAACCGGATAATATATATGTGTATTGTGCAGTTTTGAGAGTGTAGTTTTGAACCATATTTTAATTAAATTCACAATAAGATTAAAAAATCCGATTCAAATTTATTTTTTGTATTGTATGTGTACAACTACATTTCTACATGTGTACAAGCCATTCTCTTCTAATTTTGAATGTGATATCTATTTTCACAATGTATGATGTGTCTCTCCTATCAAAATATAATGTTTGTTTGGAGTTTGACATACATACATAATTGCATACATGACGTACATATCTGCGTCAACAATTTTCTTGCTCATAACTTTGTCAGATATAGACAGATATTGTTCTGAAGTATTTCAAAGAGAGAAATCATGATGATATCATGCACAGAAAAAAATGCTGTTGCTTCAATTAAACGTCTACTTTACGGGCTGCCACAAATATAAATAGTTCATTCAATTGTATTATGATTGGACCAAATATCTAGATTATTCTTTTAATAATGTAAATATTTGATCCAATCATAATACAATTGAATGAACTATTTATGTTTGTGGCAGTCCGTGACGTAGACGTTTAATTGAAGCAACAGTATTTTTTTTTCAGTGTGCTTTTCTTCAATATACATCTGTTTCTGCATGATCTTTTATTCATGTGCATTATGCTTTAAAGATTTTGACGTTTTCTAAGAATATACTTATTCTAAATAATTTGCATATTTATTGCAAATTTGAATGTAAACATAAAATTTATTACGGATTTATCACGTTCTGATCATTTTCTCTTTCATTAATTGAAATTATCAAATAAATACATATATTCATGTTAAATAATTCATTAAATCAAGTTAGTATGAACAGCTTGTCTTCAGAAAATGTCTTCTTTTTGCTTTATGTTATAAAATTTATAATGTGCGAACACACACCTTTCGCGTGTTCTTCCTCATTCTTTCTTCAAAGGATACAACGATTGTAATGCTCTGCTTACACAACGTGAGAATTGTTACATTTCTAATGCGGATGCCGTAAAAATTATATCAGCATTCCTTTGATATTCTTTCAGTTTTATCGTTTAACGACTATTTCTTCATATGAACGACTGTTTTCCGATAAAACTAGAAAAAGCTGACATCACTTTATTTATAGAAATGCAATGCATTTTTCACACATGCATTATTAATAGGACTGTCGCACAGAGCATGCTATTGTCGGGCAGATTTTGTTTCCATGATAGGAAAGACTTCTATTTAGATCCTGTTTGTCTTCTGATTGTGAGAGCAAGCTTCTTCGTCGCGCCGGCACGTTTCTTTCGCGACGCCGCTACGAAGTCAGTCATTTCCACGGAAGAGCGGGTTCTTACCGTAGATTCCACTACTTATTCCTCGATCTAAGGATTGAGTGTATCCTCATGTTCATGGAGTATTCGCGGGATCCTTGTTGGAGAAATGCGAGCTATTTCTGGAGTAACATCCGCTCTAGCAGTCGGATAGTAAGAAGCTGCACATGGGCGTGCAAAGTTTCTTTGTAGACGATAGAATTGCAGGAAGCGGCAAAAATAACGTAACAATCAAGAAAATAAATCTTACGTCTGGATAATGAAGATTGATAACTTGAAAGAGAATCACTTGGATAAAATATTGTATTTGTTTCACTTGCCTTATTCATATTTGTTTACCAAATTAATACTTTCAACAATGAAGTTAACGACAAATTTCTCTTTATTTTCATAGAAGTTTAATGTTTATGCTATTAAAAGCGGGTTGCTTACTTGAGCAGAATATGATTGAAAATGTGAATTAATAAACAGAAACTTTAATATTCCTAAATCGCCAGTAAATGCGAATTAATAAATAACACATAGTTTGCAATAATATTAAATCACTTTCCGTCAAAGATATTCCATTTTAATGTTTGTTTCACAAATCATATTCGTGTCTATATTAAAGTTGTCAAATCCGATAATCATCTGTAAATCAATATATCGACAACAAAATATAACATAAAACAAAGCTAAAAGTGAATTATCGCCTATGTACTGCAACGGATAACAGGTGTGTACATATTGTTCAGCGTTGCGTTGTTAAGTACCGTTTAACTACTGAAACACACGACTTTGTTCCGTCGTTATCTATTATTTCGCGCGACTTTTAACGCGCAACAGAGGCGTAGTAGTTATCGGGCGTTCAATGATTATCATATTGCTTGCGATTATCGGCGCAGTTGCATTTGACAAAAAAGTCAGAACTACCAGATTGTTCTTGCTCCGTCATGGCACAAGCGGCGAAGCTACATTATATTATATGTTTATGAATGATGTGGTAAACGGCTTTACCCGCCGATACACGCCAACTAATGGAACGGTGACATGTAATGTGATAAGAGAGCCGTGAGCTCCAGCACAAAGAGGAAAGCGACCTCTGCTCAATGCAGGTAGAATATTATCTTTATTCGTTACAAAAATAGCTGGACGTGTAACGAATTATAAAAAGTTCGAACAACAGTACTGCTGTCGGTATCGTAATTATTGACGGTATTTTTGACCAAATGGTGATTATTACAGCGCTTCAGCAATTGTAAGCAGGAAGAATTATTAACAATGACATTGATTATACTAACAACAATATTGCATGAGAGTATTATTAGAATAATTGTCGAAAATATTTCAAGATATTGTAAAAACAATTTCTTTTTGAGATGTATAGATATCATTTATATAAACTGAAGGTAATCATAGAGAAAATTTACATGAATAGATTAATTTGAATATTAACAAATTATGTAGAGAAAATGTTATGTAAAAAAATTTAAAAAAAACTAATATTTATTTATTGAAGACGTGGACAATATTAGAGACCATAAAAAGTAGCACTTGATCGTAACGATCCGTGGAAGTCAAGTTCTTGATCAAGAAAATAATAATTCACGATAATTGATACATTAGAAATCTTCCCAATTACAATTAGCTTTGATGACATATTTCAAGAATCTGTTATTATAATCTTATTTAAGAAGGACGAGTGTTTCGTCGAGACAATTTCGTTATCATAAATGAATTATTGGAATGACAAGTATATATATATTATATTTTTTTAATTTGATCTGTATTATATTTTTATAGATTAAGTACGATCACAGCAATAAACGCTTTTGAGAATATTTTACGAAATCAAATTTAATTTCCATACGCTTCAATTACCAATATCACACTACGATTAGAAAGCGGAGTATTTTTAATGCTAGTATTACCTAAATATATATTTCGAAAATGTATCTTACTGACCTACATCCACCATATGCTGAAGAGTCGGGAAACGCCTCTTAACGCGGAGCGAAATCCTTTGCAGTGTAATGACGTACGCTAGCACGGCATACCTTACGATGTTGCGTCTCATCAATCGCCCTCGTTCATCCTGAAACAGACGAGCAAATATTAATTATATTTCACATATCGTTTTGCTAAACTTAAGATAAACGCGTTTAATGCATTAATTTTCTTAATACTTTTTTTAAACTAATCTGGCTTGTGTACTTCTTGCGCTAATACTATGAACTTTAAAATCATTCGATTTGCCATATTTAAATTCATCACTTTAATAAAAATTCGAGTTTGCAATAAATCGATAGCGAGAACGGCGCCGACTTCAAAATTCGTTTCAACAAATGCCAGACACGTTTCCACGTCTCGTACATACTTTCCCCTTGTTCTCTTGGCCCGACATTACGGGCTTCTCCCTGTCCATACTCACTGCCACCGTTTTAAACTGTTCTAGTATCAGTTGGAGAAAAACCCGGTGGCGCCTGCGATTTTCCTTTCTTTCTTGGACATTGACGAGCACTTTTGTAACCGATCGCGCGTTTTGCAATCCGCCGACGCGACGGCTGCAATCGCTTGGAGGAATATCAATTTTATCGGAAATGATCGACAATGTGTCGACATTCAGATTTTCCGTATGCTCAAATGGTTGCAACTTTGAAAAAAAAGATAGTTAAAGATTGAAAATATTTAAAAATTTAATTTATAAATTGCAAAAGAAGTCGGAGTTAAAGTTTACGTTACTAAAAAAATCTCTTCTTCATGAATGTCGATGCCTTATATACATCACACATTAATTATTTTCGCCTCCACAGAGGTTCCTTGCATTCTTCGCTTACAGTGACGATGAGCTATAAACCTTCTCTGGCACGTAGAGCTCTCATAAGAGATTACGCCAAGCTTTATCAATTACAATCACATTAATATTTTAAAAAGAAAAAAGGAAACGGTAACAATCCTCCATTCTCAAAACGATTCTTTTCTCTTTCCGCATTTCTGATCTTTCTGAATAGTATTGTCATTCGATGACCACACCGTTATCTTTTCGATGGCCTTTTCGTCATCTTTCGCTTGCACGTACGGAAAACGAGACAGCTCCTTCCTCAGAATTCTGCGACTTACCCGTCGCGCATGTAAAAATGTCCGGTTTGGCAGCTGGCGAACGACTCTACTCGCGCCGCGCGCCGCGGGGAAAGGTAGCAGCCGAACATCGATCGTCTCGTCTCGTCTGCATTCCAATTAGATTTCAATGAAAGGCGCAGCTCAGAAGCCCGTGTTGACCACTGCGATACCGCTCATTCACAAATCGGACACTCTGTATTACGCGATTACATGACCACGGGTGTACGTATATAACCGTGGGCTCTCGTACCGTGACTGAGGACCTTGTCCCCTACCTACGTGCAAAAATTCCATCGGAACCCGTCGTTCCTAGAGATTCACTGCACTGTGCGCACGCAATTGCATGCACGCTGCGCTTTGAATCGAAAATTCGCGTAACAACCGGTTACGGTAGTTTTAAATGTCACTAATACGTCTAAAACACGCCTAGTGCAATTTTGATCTCACTAAAGTTTCCGTCAAAAGTTGTTTTAAATTGATCGTTTGAAATTATAATTCGCAGGAAACTACTCGTCTATTATAATTTCATGTTTGATGCAAATGTACCTACATTTTCTTTTATATAAAGACAAATGTATTAAACTCTACTTATAATATAAATTGGATATTTTGCGTTGCGCAAATTTATTGATGAGGTCGAGATCGTTACTTTATTGCAAATTGAGAGACCACAATGAATTCGTGAATCATCGACTGAAGAAACCCGTTACTGTACATAAACGCGATAATGCTTCTCGCACAAAGATGGTGGAATGACAACCAGAAGATAGACGAGCGGAATGCAGCGAAATTTATGCGGTAGCACAGGTACTCGTATCTTTCTCCGACGTTGCAATAATAAATAATAATAAACGTCAGAAAACCATGAAATTAATTCTCTAACAACGTTCTTTTATTCTCCGCGGCGCGACGCGACACCTTGGCTATAGCTTCGGATTTAAAGATCTATAACGATATTTTCAGCAGAAATAACCGTACGCATGGCGGGACATCGTGCAATCAAACCGCTTTTTCTCGAAACTTTCTCGAAAATCGTTGCATTCTGACGCGCGTTCCATGCGGTTTAATATATGAAATTAGTGCTGAGCTAAGTGAGTAAGGCGAAGAGGGCGGTTGCATAAGGAAACGATTAAATCGTTTAGTGGCGATCGATCGACTCTCGCTCTATTAGTGTAACGCCGGTAGCAATTGAGGATTGCAAGTCGACCGCGTGTAGCACGAGTTTAACACTCGATGACCGATGGGCATATAGTTTATTAGAAACCGATTGAAGTAATAGATCAGTACGTGGAAGAAGAATATGCGTGTGTATGTGTGAGGTGTGCATGACGCGCGCGCGTAGGTTCGTCCTTCTTTTTCGCCACGGTACGTTGCACTTTCACTCCAACACTGAGTCATTGACCAGAGGTGGAAGCTTGCACCGAACCCGCTTCGTTGTCCAAATTGAAGCTCTCCGTTTCACGACAGGATCGCCATTAGAGAATTTGAGAAAATAATTGAAAAGTGTTCTTAGAAAATTTATTATGTATCAGTAATCAGATCGTGAAACAACAATTGCTTAAAATATTGAAAAGATCGTGACATGTATATTTTAGCATACTATAAAGACAGTTATATCTACATTGTGCAAATGGTTGCATTTGGAGTCAAAGAGAAATAAATTAATTTTTATCGCTAAATGAGCCTACTTATCGCAACTAGACTAATTATAAATACAATCGGGATATTTATTTATGTCAAGGTCCTGGCAAATAATACACCATGCTTCGTTCTTTGCGTTTATATTAGCTATGTAAAAGAATATAAAAGCCAATTTGCCAATCGGCTGCGAAATTATAGGATCATCGCCCCGTACATTTTTTTCGCTTCTGGGCGTGGCATGACTGGATTGGCACCTACTTAGGTTAACGACACCGAAACGTGTCACGGCAATTCATTAGCGTAATGAGACTGAACGTAACACGAGCAGCTACCCGAAGCAAGGTTGCATCTATTAACGCTACCGTAGGTCTTTCTTTCCAAGAAAAAAATTACCATTATTTCGTTAAAAAGATTTCTTAAAATTTCTTTTTTATCTCTGAAATGGTTTCGTTTCTCACAATACTTTTGACATGAATAAGAACAGCGTTTATCCTTCCAAGAAGAACACTTTGTTGCCACTGTATTTTTAATCATGGTTGAAACCAACAAAGGAAACCTCTTTTCGATGGGCAGGTTCTACTTACGTTTCCAGGAATGGCGGCGCTGATGAAGAGGGCCAGATTATCCGGCCAGGGCAAAAGCTTGTACTGCTCCCACCATCTTTTCACAACAAGGCTTACGTAGAATCCCAGGACGAACGACATGGGTATGGATTCGCTGGAGTTGCCGAAGTAATAACGAATTTTTTCGAAAATTCTGCAGAAATGAAAAATATTTTCGGATACAATTATCAGTTATTCAAATCTTGGTTTATAATATATATTCTGTTTTGTGTTAAAAAAACAAAATCTCCTTATGCATATACATTTTAGCCATATTATATCCTTATGTTATTGTATTGTCATAATTAACAAGTATAATAGACTAAAAAAGAGTAATAATATGAATAAAAAAACATTTTGTGAGGGATTGCAGAAGACTAATTCGAGATATTGGCATGCATTCAAATATTGTTAAAGCTTTTTACACGTTAGATAAAATATTCCCGAATAAATAGAGTAAGGTTAAAGTGATACCGTCATTCAAAGACGGGACTATTGGTCTTACATACTAATCAGTATTAATAAATGCGAATTTCCATGCGAATTTTGTTTTCGATTGATTGCAAGCGAAAGCGCAAATCTACTGTATCAAAAGCGTCTTCGAGGCGAGTCCGATTCCTTATTCGCCTCGCTTGTCAGTATCGGTTATTGCCTCGCAACAGGTCATTTTAAGAAGAGCGTAATCACCACGCATAAAAGTAGCCATTTTCATTTTTACGACTTCACACATCAATTCTGAACGATTAACGCCGCGATTCCAGGATCTTTCAGTAAGTAGGTTTATGTTGGAATTTCTGCGAATAACTGGCACCGCGTTCGCGCTCTTGAGGTAATATTGATTTACCGTTACCTGAACGTACAATATCATGGCCACAAGGAATTGATATTGATATCACACGTAGTCATTCAAATATCGATGTAGTGATATCGAATACTTTCTCCAAGATATAAGAGACGCTTAACAAAGTAATCTGATAATTTGAAAAAATATCTTTTTACGGTGGTATATCGAAACACGAAGGGTATTTCACATTCATCTAAAAAAAGAAGCTAATTTTCAGATAAGTCTGAGTGCGAAAGGACTCTTGGAATCTTAACGAAGGATGATTAATCTTGCAAACTACCGCGCGTAGTCCGCTTAGCTCTTCAGTAATGCTGAATCGCTTATTTTATTCTTTACTCTGGACCCTAAACCTGCCTTAAACCATCTCTACAGTTCTAAATTTAGCACGGACGAATCGAAGCGATTTAAAGGAGAAATCTTTTGACATCCTTGCGCTTTCTTCTGACACTTCTTTATCCCCCTTTTTCAGCCCCGCATAAATAACGGGTTACGTTTTTATGTCTTTTTTTAATACCGGACACGGACGCTTGTCCAACACGTTCCATAATGTATCGTGATGTAGTCTCGTGTACAGCACGCATCAAAAGAATCCTTTTAGAAATTACACACATTATGAGTAATCAGTGAATCTAATTGCATTGATAGCGAATCTTAGGAAAAGTATTTTATTTGTATTTAGGTACACATAGCAATATATATATATATATATATATATATATATATATATATATATATATATATATAGGGGAACTCGGTGCATAACGGGAACTCTAAGGTTTATACAAGTTTACAACGTATTAAAAATAAATAAATGAACTTTGTTTGGCACTAAAATATTCTTTGAAATATCCACTATAAGGAAAAAACAAGTTCTACTACAAAAGAATTATTTGAAAGGACGAAATTATTGTTTTTCGAAAACGTGAGTTAACCTTAGTATGGATTTTATGCGGGGGATAATGGGATACTTCATGAAACTTGTTTATTTCTCAAATATTAATGTCCAAAACTTCTTAAAAATGATTTTTTAGAACACGCAATATATGTAAAAATGTATTATTACACTTTCAATTAATAATAATTATTTATTAATAATTATTATACACTTTTTTATTATAGTATACCTACATTTTTCTCATTAAAATATAAATAACTATTATTACAATATAGGTAAATGAAAATTAAAATGTGGTGTAATAATTTTTGGTACAATATATTGCACAACATAACATATATACTGATATATCATATGAAAAGGAAAAATAAAACATTTGTCCCGTGAAATGCCCTGAAATGTATAAGTTTACTTTAGGTAATATAAATCATCACGGATAATCGATATTTGCACAGACACTTTACTAAATTGACAAGAAAAGATTATTTAATAACGTAAATATACTTACGGTAATAAAAAATAGAATTTTATCTTTGCTTACCATATGTAAATGACTCAAAGAAACCGTAACTCAGTCGCGGAGAGCATAGCGAACGCATTAAATAATTTCTAGCATCTTTCAGCTAAAAATAATATGAAAACTGATAACAGCACGCGGGTAGGGACATCTAATTGTAAGAGTAATAATTTCCATACATTTCATTACATGGCAGCATCTGTAAAGAGATATCGACCATATCCCATTATACCCCGTGGTCCCATTATGCCCTGCCTCCCCCTATATATACATATATATATATATGTATATATATAGGGGAAGAAATTACAATCTATATATATATAGATTGTAATTTCTTCCAATCTATATATATATATACAATCTATATATATATATAGATTGTAATTTCTTAAAAAGAATTAATTTATCATATGATAATAACATCATATATATGTAAATGTAACAATTTTTTAAGTCTAAATTTATCGTCAATATTTGAATATGCGTCGTAATTATACTTGCAGTTAAACAGTCATTTGCATTCACTGTAGGAGTCCACTGATTGTCCTTGGATACTAATCAACCGCAGCATTTATTTAATGATTTCACGATGAAAACATAAAAATGCATTTTACGTTGCCAAAAATAGGATGCCTCGATTAATGCAATGTCACAAACAATGCAATAAAATTGTTTATAAAACTAGTATGCAAAATAAAATCTTATAGCAATGAATGCTTAAAAACTCGTGGAACAATTGCATGCTTTTAATATTATTAGAATTTAATATTGTACAATATTTTATATTCGTAAATTGCTATTTAGTAATATATGCAATGGGCCTTCATCATTTTAGTTCTCTCATTTGCAACCGATCGAACATCATGAAGGTAAACGAAGGGAAGGTTATCGAGTGTCCTGCGTGGCAAAAATACAACAATGAATACTAATAAAAAGAAGTAAATTCTTCTTATTGTAAATTCTTCGACGTTAGCCGATGATACGCGCGACCGTGATCAAAGTGTTGAAACCTTCGAATTTGTCGGCGGGCCAAGGTTGATATTGCATGGGTTTATCTACGTCCATAAAATACAGTTATGGCATATACGCTCACGCACTCACGCTCAGCTAGCCGATCGTCGAATTCGGCGTAATTCCTGATAAGAACGCGACAAACGAGTTGATAATCAGCGGAAAGTGCGGGATTAAATTGCTGTTTTCCTTGTACGATCAAGAGACAAACGTTGTCTCCTTCAATTATTTATACATACATTGAACATATATTTCCTATCCCGCATCGCCTTGAGTTTAATCTGCTAAACCCAGTATTATGTTTCCTGCATTTCCTCGCAGGAGAAAAAAGGCGATTGTGTATATATAGAATTAAAATTATGGCCGGGAATAATCGTCATCGAGAAAAAATTTAATGAAAAAGATGTGCGTTGTCAGCCTAATATCAACGTACGAGGATACATTTTATTCCGAAACATTTCTTTTCCTGTTTGAAATTTCTTCAGCCTTCCGCTTCCTCGTAAAGAATGGAATTTACGAGAATTATCATTTAATTCCGGGGATATTCGTGTACTCACTGTCGCTGGTGTTCATTGAGCACGTATCGATATGTAAAATTGATGAGGTAGTAGAAGAACAGGTACGCCAGTAGTTCCCGCCAGATTAGCTTGTAAACGGAGCCACGCCATCTGCAAAAAACAACCAAAGAATTTGTTTAAATTGATTGCATCAACAAACATCGTAATTCTTGCTTCACTGTGAAAAGTGAACCTACTTTACAAATCGAGCATAAAACCTTCAATTTCTTTAAAAGGATAAATGACAACTTGCACAAAACATTGTATATGATGTAATATAATAATACGTTATATTTTAAAAAAGGAATAGTTCTATTTCTTCGCATACTTCCCTTTTGCGTTACAATAAATTATCTACATTGCGCGAACGCTATTAAAAAAAAAGACATAAAGTAGTCATTGCGCTGACCGAGACTTCTATATTCATCCAGACGTCTTGTGTTCTAACAAAAGCTAAGAATGAATTATTAGCAGTAAATATCCGTGATACACTTTGCTTAATAAATCACAATAGCGATGTAAGGATTCGCCATTCTCGAGCCATAAAAACGAGCAAAATTCATCTTTCATTTCCGAGTATCGTCTAGACTTCCTCGTTATGTGAATGAACTTCGAAGTGCTGGCCACCATATGTGCTCTTTCTATTTTTTCATTTAAACATTTGAGAACTATCGTGCGCATCAGCGCTTTCTCTACTCTATGATCGCTAATGTTTTGAACGTCCCTACATTACACGCATGATTGCTCGCTTCAGAAGTATTGTCACAATTTATTGATTAATATTGAAGTATCATGGATATTAATAAATCCATGATGCCTCGCGTGACACAAGCATGCGAAACAGGTTTTATCTGAAAGAGGGAAAGAGAAGAACTTTATGGACGAATTATCTCGCAATTTCGCTTTCAACGAATTGCCGCTTCGCACCAATACGATCAGTACGCGTACAATCGGTAACAACTAGATCATTCTACAAAATCGTAAACGGCATGTGCGCTTCGGAACCGGCTAGGGAATTAGCGAAAAGTGTGTCACGGCTAAATCGATTTTACGAGTTTCGAAGATACGCTGCTCGTGCATAATGTTCCCCGAACGTGAATTCACCATGAATATTTTACGGTGAAATTATAGATATCGGTCGGTTGCTAGTGGTGACATAATAGAAAATAGTGACCTTTATTTGATATAATTTTATCTCTTTTGCATTCTTCTTTTTCAAATATAATCTAACACGAACAAATTAGAATTACTTTTAAATGACATTAAAGAACGACTTAGTCACTTTAAAAAGAATGACTTTAAATGCAAAATAAATTCCTGCGCATCCAATGGACGCAGTGCAAATGAGGTCAGAGTAAAAAGCAGTTTATAGATGTTGTAAAGTGGATATGTCAACCATTGTTTGATAATGGAGCTATGAACTATGTCATTTGTTTCCATTCATACGGAAGATGAATGATTCATTTATTGGAATTTGACATGCTGATTTACGATAGGATTTCATGTCATAAGCTATGCTAGTTTTAATATTATAAAATTATACTTTATGGACATTTATCCATGTAAAATGTCAATATACATTCTAGATATGTCACTCATTCGAAATAAGATGTTCGATTTTTCATTGTACATATAACAAATGATGTATATGTCAACTTACGAAAACATAATATTTACTTGGAATGTAAAATAAAAAAATACACTAATCAACAAATATCACGCCTCTTCAGAGGGAGAAAGATATGAAAAGCTGTACCGGACATCCGCCGCATTCAGAGTCGCTAACTTGCTGTGCTCACAAGACCGTAACGGTACTGGGTGATTATTGTGCACGATAAATTCGCTCGCAGCTGATATGACAAGGATCAAATGAGCGAAAATCTCGAGAGAGTAATTGAGGCGACGCGTAAAGTGAAATAATATATTGCGTTAACCGCTTAAGATCAAAATAATTCCTCCGATGTGATCTCAGTGATTGTATTCCAATCGCTGGAATTGCGTAAACAAGATTATTTCCTTTCGATAGCGACTCTTCTGCTCATCAGCCAACCCGTAATTACGGGAAGCTGTGGCGCCGTTGTTAGCCATATTTTTTTAACGCGCAGTACACGCTAATCAACATTGATCATACTATCGCAAATTGCAATTTTGCAAAAATAATCATAAAATTGACACACACATACTTACATGGGACACAATTACGCGCCTTTAGTCACCGATTAACCTGTTTGCCTGGCATATCGCAAAGACTCGTTACCGTTGATATTCATTGGACAACTTAACCGGACTATTACGTGGAAATAAACGCGAATGCATTTCTTATTAAATGCTAACAATAAACCTTTTAAATGCTTTCGCAGAATAAACTTATATAAAATGCATTTAAATTATCTATTGACTTGCAAGTCATAATTGTAAATGCTATTTTGTTTTTATTAATCATCGTTTACAAACGTTTGCTACCTTATTGTAATATTAAATCGTACTAATAATTGTCGATCTTACGATTTTCTTTTTATAATTTTTTTTATAATATGCAATTAATGAAGAGACATCCTTTCAGAGAAATATACATTATCAAGTCAAATTCATAGTAGAGGATTAAAAAAATTTGAAATTATAAGCTTTTTAGGTATTTAAACGTTTGTAAACTCTCTTACATTAGAAATTCAATAAATTATTAAGGACTAATGCATTTTCTTTCAAAAAATTCAATTTGCATGCAAAATAAACTAGAATTAGATTTCTCTCGTGAACATACAAAACAGGTGTTGAATAATTTGCTTCAGGGAATTATCTACTCTTTCATATGAGTCACGAAACCGCGAAGTTATTTTTGCACAATGATAAAATGTTTTCAGAACCATTACAGTTTAATTTTTAAACATAGCTGTTAAAGAAGTTTCTAGGCCACGATGAAAGTATGACAATATCTCATACATTTTTAAAATTAATTTCGTTCAATTTCGACATTCTTGAATCGCATTCTGAAACGTCATCATAAACAAAATCGACGCAAATATTTGTAACTAAGCCGGATCTTGACATCGCATTTCTTCGGTGATATTTGTCAATTATATGTATAACGTCAAAGAGATGCGCGCGAGATTTCGCCTGCCAGCGGGGAAGATATGAAACTTGCGCCGATACACGGAAAGAATGGTTTTGCTGAAATATCTAAAAATTTGGCCAGATACAGATCTGAAAATAATTTTGTCGGGCCATTAAAATAATTATGTAGGACGCCCAAAATAGTTGCTGGAATATGAAAACTTTTTGTAGCATTATCATCATGTTTGAGCGTCTCACGTAGTTACTTTTGATGGTCTAACAAAATTATTTTCAGATATATATCTGGCCAAATTTTTAGATACTTCAGCAAAACCGTCCTTTCCGTGTAGCTTTTAGCATTAGTACAGGCGTCATGAGGCACTTGTTACGATATATTGGATAACGATGGAAGGGCATTTGATTATTTCGCTATTTGTGTGTCAGTGGGTCACGGTAGGAGGCAATGTTCCGCGCTTTTCATACTTATACGATGACACGCCCGCGAATCCCTCCACGTGTCCCATGCATGTGTATACGCACATGTACGTACATGGGTAATGTAAGAGCCATTACATCGGCGTGGCTGCGATCGGATTTATTGTCGTATCGTTAATCAATCCACGAAGCTTGTTCGCCGACCTCCATCTGGTTTATGATTTTTTCCCAAGGGTAAGGAACACTAGTACGGCATTAAAGGACTGGTCGCTACGCAAAAATTGTCGAAATTTCCAATCGCATGCAAAATTATTGAATAATCAATTATTACTCTATGATTTTAACTATACATACGTTTACATATTGCATTAGTTGTTTGATGCAATAATGATATCAATTATTTGTAGATTATAAAAATGTCTTAATCGGTTTATGATCTTATACTAATTAAGAATAATTGTAATTAAATAGTCAATACACTGACATTACATATTAAACCGAGAAAGCATCACTTATCATGTATAACGTATAATGTACAAGCATTAGTACTGAATACCTCAAAATATTGAAAGGTAAAATGAATTAAAAAATTGGGTTTAATATTTTATATGCTAAAGTTAGGTTTTATACTAAAGAAAGGACGTTTAATATTTTTAGATGCAGATGCATTTAAAATTCGATAACGAACTGATGCATTCAAAACCCATGTTCAGGATTGAAACACATTTACAGGATTGAAAAGCGACGTCTAAAATGTTGAATTTGATGAGCCACGACAGAAATTTGCATATAAGATATTTCATTCTTATTCAGATAAAAGATTAGCGAATCATTTTCGTGACATGACAAGATTATACGTCGTTCTCTTCCTTTTTTTATACGTCGCTCTCTTTCCCTTTTCATTAAAACTAGTTCTCAAACGATCCCAAATAAAAAATATTCAGAAACTATTCTGCAGGATAGTTTTGCTTATCCAATGTATGCAATCGCAAAGAATATCATCAATTTTTAATAAAAAGACGTCTGTTTCGCCAATGTTGAACAATGACGATTAACTTTGTAGATCTATTCTTTCAACAATTGATCAGTAAGAAGTTTATAGTGCGAAATCGTGAGGAAATCGCCGTTCATAACTTGGATGTTTCTTGAACGCGCTCGATAAGCCTCATTTTTATTCCGTGCGCTGTCGATCCTTCATTTCGCCGAACGACGTAAAAGAGTGTTGTAAAAAAAAGCGCATACCAGAGCGTTCTAGCGCGACGGATAACGCGGCCTGGCGCTCGTAAAGTATCGTGTTTTAAGGGTAGTAAATTAGCGCGTTCTCGACAAGACGCGGCATTTTTTATGATCGATCAGACGGCGTCTCTCGAGGAAGACGTTGACGCGGATCGTAAAGGTTGACGCGCGAGTGAACGTCAATGACGGGCTCTCGCAGTCCTCAAGTGAATGGGCGAACGTTGTGCGATGGCCGCGTATAGCCAGCCAGATGTCGAGCGTTTATGCAAGATCGTTATAACATAACGCGGCAATTTAACCCGGTGCAGAAGTGTTTCCTTTTTAGTCCTTTCGCTGCGCGTTTCATGGTTTCAACGCGAAATCGGGCACGTGGATTTGCGTGACCGCTTAGATGCAGCGACCAATTTCTAACTACTGCAGCAGTGTCTAATTGTAAGCTGCACAGATGAATGCAATTGCATAGTTATGTCGAGTGTTGTCCGAGTGAGAAAGACGTATTGATACTGATAGAAGCATTTTGTAATCATTAAGCGATAACATCATAGACAACACAAGCCATCGTAAAGCCATCGTAAAGAACGTCTGTAAAACATTTTAATCTTTTAAATGTGTTTCAAATGTCTTTCAAACACCTTTCAAAGATATATTCCAATGCATATAACTGTGTAAACTTCAGTTATACTAGATGCAAATAAAAATGCTCACAAAACATAAAAGAATTGTATAAAAATGCAGAGATAAGTTTTATCTAACGTCTCGCACGTGATATAGGTTCACGAGCTGGCCAAAGAATTCTATAGGAAGTGATTGGTTCGCCATATTCGCTTTGATATCACAAACGGAATGCTAAATATTACTGCAACGTGAGTCACTCGCTGCGATGTCTTGCAAGCTAGGCAACGATAATCTACGTTTGTACAGTCTATTACGTAGGAATTAAGACTCTGCTACTTCACCTGGATACAACTTGCTTTGCAAAGACACTTTATGAGATAGAAAAGTCTTCAAAGAGTATTACACTAATTGTAAATGAATAAATATGAATGAAGAATTATCGTACATTTTCCCGCTGTTTTCATGTTCTCATCGGTATTTCCTAGTATAATACAATGTTTACACGAATGAGACATTACGATCATAGGAGGATAAAATAGAAGAACGAATTACTTAATCACTTTATCAGCATTCATTCATCGTAAGTAGGAAATTTATTATTTAGTCAATTCCTAAGAGTATTCGCGTCAAAAAAATTAAAGATAGGATATATTATGACATAAAGTTTAAATCACGCTAGAAGTATGAAGAAAGCTACAATAGCTATGATTACTAGATGACACATAATACCAAACTTCTTGATTACGCTCCTATTAGCCTGCAATTGTGGTCACAAGCAGGTTAAAGCATCGTAGATTTGTATGAATGAAAATACTATTATGCAATGTGGCTCATAATCGTAATTCACATCGGCGTATGTCGTACTCCAGTCTGCGGAAATAGTATCTGTACTATCTTATCAATCATTGAGGAAAACTTCAAAGATTCTTCTCTTTCCTTTGCGGCATGTAATGTGATCGTTGCGGTTAGCATTTATTCCGCCACAAAAAGATTACATTTTCTATGACTAATCATTATTAAGAAAAGAAATAGAAGGTGATGACGAGTTTATTGAAAAGCCAGAATGGATGAGGTAGCCTTACAACGAGCTCTACTGGTAAAAGGAAAATAGGGAACCTAAGTCACTGTTGGATGGCGTAAAGTAACGGTCCACCGGTCAAGGCTCGCCAAGGCCTTTTATCGCTCTTGCCGGCCAGACAACCGCGCTATATTGCACAATTTAGTTTCTTCAATTCCTACTATGCCTGTCCTTTTCCATTTCTCCGCGCGGTTTGAATTTATAGTCACATTCGACAACCGTACAGATCTTTTCGACATTGGAGAAACGTTAAAAGATACGAATTATTGTTTTAAGACAAATACGGAAGCGATAATTCTGTAACTTTAACGTAATATGGAGAACATAATTTTTTTACTCTTTTCCCGTTTGCTCTAAAATATTATATTAATGCGTTATATTAAATATTTTAATGCAACGTATAAATGTATATTATTCGGATGACGTATTTCCTTTGTGCTCCAAGATAAATCGTGTTCGTTACGTGCATGCTTTGAAAGATGAGATGAGTTGAGTACAAGGTTTTGGGTGGGCTGATATATGAGAACAATGAGACGGATCGGGTGAAAGCGATTGCAAAAAACGCTTTCGAAAATCTCTCGATACAATGCATGAGCGGCGAAGGCACGCATTACGAAATGAAGAAAGAAATAATATAGCGCGCCAATAATCGTAAATTGCTAAATAAGATTTACATTTCTATTTTTAATTTTTCTCGATATATTTTATTCGTTATCTCTTGTTATTTAATATGGATTTAGAAAGTTCACGTATTTATTTTGTGCTTAAGATAAATAGTATTGACAATAAACTATCTTTGTTATCTGAAAGCATCCGCTAATTGCATTAGATATATCTGAATGAAGATTTTCTTTCATTACCGTACATGATATTGCCGGCATTGAGAGCTTGGCTAACAATGAGTAACGGTAATTAAGACGTCTGCACAGCGAGTATCCTTGCTTGTAACGCGATAGATACGCTCGTTAACTTAGAAAGAACAATTATATTGATCACTTTTATTCTTTACTAACCACAAAATCAGAGTATTTCCTTTATATATATTTAATTATGGATAAATAGAAAAAATAAGGCATTAAATGTGTGTAATATAATCTATATATAATAATTTATATTAATATCACCAGATTGTACATATATATATATAACATTTAAATCATAAAGATGACGATTATACTCGATAAAATTACATGTCTAATTTTATCTGATTTGATATTAATTTTATATTCTTATCTATTCTTTTGTGATTACAATATCCCAATAAACACCAACTAACAGTAATGTTACATCAATGTTACAATTTTCCATTAAACAATACAACTGTTATGTGTTATATTACATTTATATTGTTAAGTAGAAAATTACAATATTGATGTAATGTCATTGTTAATCAATGTTTACAGGGATATACTAAGAATAGACCACATTTTCATTAAAGGAGATTAAATGATTTTAGAGAACTTTCTTTTATACATAAAAGACGATTTCTCATACAATTTTATAACCGCTAAACTTACACTCACTTTATTTTTGCAACAAGTACTGTATTCAACACAAGCATTCACCTTTTTACGTTTGATTATTTTTTATATTATCGACATTTCGTGAGTCGTGCATGTCCGCGTTCATAAGCAATTGACTGGATGAGGAAGACGTTAACGGATCGTCATCCATAAACAGAATAACTGATGCGGCGTGTCTGCTCACGTCGGCTTCGTTCTAAGCTTCTAGTCGTGCCATCTTCAGCGTGCCGAACAGTTCCTACATCGATACCTCTGTCTATCGAACTCGGCTTATTTACTATCGGCCAATTTAACCAATCGGACCGTATTTGGAGATCGACGTAACGACTGGTCAAGTCATTGCCAATGTGTGTGCGCTTCCTCAGTAGCTACCCGTGGTCATGGTCATTGTGCCCAGATGCATTCGATACAGCTTCCGCGACTTGAATACGCAAGTACAGTAGATAGAATAAAAGAATAGTTCATCGATGATAAAGCTTAGTGCAGTGTTTGTTACTTATAATAAATCAATTTGACTAAAAATTGTTGCTGCTTTCTTTCCAGGTAAGGATTTACAAGCAGCATAATTTAAAGATATAAAAAGATTCGCTGCTTTACTGCATTAGCACGATGCGACAATTTCAAACTGCAGTGATATAAAAAATTTCTATAACGAAATTTTTTATACTACGCAGTAAGGGCATGAAAATGTTGTTTCTGTATTGATATAAATATAATGCAACTTTTTTAACTATTAAGTCCATTTTTATAATCATAACTTTTGCAATAAGTTCTAAAAAAAGCTTTATTGTTTCTTGTAAAATGTATTAAAAGTCAGTTTATCAGAAATTCTGCGGTAAGTCCAACAAGCACTGACGGTAAGTAGAAAAAAGCACTGAAATTCCCATGACGGTGTTTTGTGCCGTTCGCGATATTTCTACGATTTCTTGCGTATCCTCTGACATTGAAACATTGTTTCCGGATGAATTGCGTTAGCGGTACTCGCGTTAGAATGATAATAACCGAACCTATATTGATCTTTCTCTCATCTTCTTTCCCTCCGTTTCATGCCGGGCGAAGACAGCGATTACTTATAGGTACCTTCCTGCGAACGTGTCCTTCGTAAGAAGCATAGAGCTTCGACGAAAAAGAAACGAAGGAAAATAAGACTAAGAGAGAGAGAAAGGATGAATAGGACACTGCCCGTGTATGGTTTGCGCCGAGAAGGAATGCAATAACTCGAACCTCGGCGGTATATTCTTCTTTCCGTCCGTCTCTCGCATCGCGACTAAGACAATACGCAACACAGACTTCGTACGAGTTGCTATACGATAGAGATTTCTTGAACTGAACTTATGTATGATGGCAAAGGCACCGATCCTTTTACCAAGCAAGATCGATGCCTTATTTATGGTATGCCCGTCTCGCGCGATAATCGAGCTGAATTCCACAGCGATCGAAGAGAAGAGTCACGTGCGAGCGCAAGAAAGGTCTTCTATAGTTTATCCTTTCGTTTATCGTTTTCATAATACATTACGCGCGCATACCGCGCACTGAAAAGATTTGCTAATTGACGATACACGATTACGTCAATATTGATTCGTGGTGAGCAAATAGTTGCCAATATTCCGCCCAAACTGCGGTCAATCGGCTGATTTGAAGATCTTATTTCAACTTGTTAATGTTATTATTGTGTTTATATCGCATTTTACAATTATCAAATAATATATAAGATGTTTTCCAAATTGCTATAAAATATTTTATCTAACTTTCTTAAATTTCGCAATATGTAAATTGCACTGATACTATAAAAAGCATCTTGGACTCTTTTCTGAATTGGCAAGAGAACCAGGAAGAGAACCACCGATCATTCACCACCCACGCATATCGAGCTACATGTTGGAAGCACTTAACAAGAACCCACGAATCGTTGTAAGCATTGATGCAAGGGCGAAATCGAAACAAGTGTTCGAGGTATTAAAGTCGATGTGAAAATACGAAATTTGTTTACGTGGGTTGGATCCGCATTTTTTCGGCCGTTGAACTTCTACGTTTAAGATTTTTTAAGATACAAGAACAATTTTGCTAGGTTGAAACTTATGTGATATTCTTAAATCACTTTTGATAGTTTCTAAGAAAAAAATCAAAACTGCTAATTAATACGCATTTTTTATTAAAATGACGAAATTTTGCAATATACTGCTAAACTTTATTGAAGAAACGCCATGCCAACGAAACAAATGATTTATAGTTGAATTATGATATAACCATGTCTTAAATCTTTTCGATGTGAAGTTACACACAAGAAAGAGTAGTCATGCATCATTATGCCCTGTAGAATTAATCAGGATATGTTACTTAAAATTATTAATAGACTCGCAACAAGTATGACGTAAATCTGAATAGAATAATTAATAGAACGATGTGCATTATTCTTTTGATTTTACCAAGAAGATGGTAATTGGTACGGTAGACGGATGTTAGAAAAAGAGCCGTTGATTTCGATGATTTTGCCGCTTCCGCACTTCCAAGAACGATGACTCGTGTCTTGCTGCTACGAAGGGATAACATCAATCGAGTCATTCGATAATTATCATGTTTGTGAGCACAGGTTATACAATCTGACTACATGTGTTACAAATTCATTGATTCACAAGAGTCGCAAATTATGAGCAACATTGCCTGCAGCAAATGATACATTTTCTTCTTACACCGTTAGGCGCAAGTATGCTATGCACACGCAACCTTAACATGTATTACATATGTTACATGTCACATCATATATAATATGTTACATACTTCGCAGATATTATATCATGTAACATATATTCTTGGATATAGTGATTTTCATACTTGCAGCGTTTAGTTGCTGCATATCACGGAGCATGTGAGACTAGTGCACTTAAGACCATTCATATTCCATGCCACTTTCGAACTTGTAATAAGAATGCTTAAGCAAAATGTAGTAGTCCGTTATTTAACGTACTTAGATTTTTTTGTCCTACATGTAATCTCTCGCGTATAACCCGGAGTATAACTGCGCGCGCGGAAATTATGGCGGCTGTTAATAGAATTCCAGGAGAGGAAAAAAATGAGCGCATTTTTCGACACGTAGTTGGAAGGTGCGCCGATTAATGGCACGAAAGTCTTGCCGCGACTCACGCTCAGTACGGAAGTACACGAAACGCCCGAGTGCTACGAGCGAGAGTCAGCTTCCTTCGCGTTTACATAAGGCCAGCGGATGATTAACATCAATCGCCGCCGCTAACGAATTAATTACGCCACGTGATAGGCTGGCACCCATCTCAGCGCTGAAAATTACACTCGAGCATGTAGCAAGGCCGCGCTTCACCCGCAGCTGCGGAAAGCGACGAACGTTTGACTGTTTGGATTACTAATGAGTCAATGCTGCGTAATGATTTTATATCAATTAGCTGTGAAAAATTGCCGAGTTTAACGCAAAATGAAAATATTTTATCAGCAAGTCCACGTGCATGAATATAATAAGACGATTACGATTATTGGAAATTTATCTAAATCAAACAGTATACATGTACGCATTCACAGATGTCTGTAAATTGATAATTAAAATTGATACATGATTGTTATTATTATTGAAATATCATTAAAAGAAAATAATTGTTATTTAAGTTTTTCATTTTGAACTCGCCGAAAATGATTTTAGCAGGATATTCGCGCGGTATTAAACAAATACGCAGGTTCTTTTTAATATCTCAAACTTTTGTTTTTTAGTTTAATATCTTTTTAATACGATATACGAAATATCGGACTTCGACGCTCCACAAATAGAGATGGAGTGATCTTGAAGTTACGAGTGTAATCATGAAGTAATGTTCTTCATTGCCTAACATGTTTAACCAGGAAATCATAGTCTTCATCGCCAAAGGTACATATCATATGTATTTTTGTGACATCATTGGTATATAAACGTTGTACAGACCGGCTAAAAGTGGTAGATTAATTGGCAATCGAATCCAGAAACGACGTAGTAAGGTCTTTTTCCCGATCACGGACCATGAAGATAATTAAGTATCCTGGCACAACTACTACGTTTGGAAAGCGTTATACATACCGATGAGTCTGATTGACAGTGACATAGTTACGGGTAGCCTTGTATTTTAAGTCGCGGCGAAAGAAGTGCGATAGTTACGCATGGACAGTATAAACACTGTTGCATGTCTCTCACATTGCGTTATCAACTCGCCAAACATATCTCCCGTTTTTTATGCGATCGTCAAACATGCAGCGTAGGCACGTTTTAAAAAAGATATATAACAATTTGATCATGTGATCAAGTATTGATTTCTGCGCGTAAGTATTTATGTTATAACTTATAAATAACAAATATGAAAGAACTCTTTTGTTTGTTAAAATAAAATAACGACAAACTTTTCGACGCAAATAATTTTAAGATACTTTCGCTTCATCAGAAATCGGCAGAAGACTAAGTCGTTCTTGTCCATCATGGATAATTCGCTGTTTCTTATGATACTTGACGAATTATTGTCAGTAAAAAAAAAGATGCAATCCAATCAATAAATTTGTCAACGCAGATGTATGATCGATAAATATAATTTCAATGTTCTTAATCTACATGGCTTTAAAATCATGATTAAAAGAATTTAATATAAGCAGTAAATTTATGCTGATCGGGATTTGTCAAGGAAGTTACTCGACTTTCCTAATCTTTAAAAATGTCCAGTAATATCGTAGTTATCTTACAATTATGAATGGTAACGTGAGAATTCTCGTAGACGTTTATAAAATGCTAAAACTAATTGTCGGCTGATTTATGGACTAGTGCTGTATGTTATACAACACTTAAATTATAGTTTTAATAGCCGTTGCAGGATATCTGAAAATCTTTTGTGAATGATAGTCTGCGGTTAAACTATGTCAGCGAATAAATCAAGCTGACGATTTTTTACAGCCTCGTCTCGTCCCTACCGATCAAAAATTTCGCGGCTCTCTCCAAAAACCGCGACGGCATACTGATTGGCTGGGATTGCCAAGGGTCTCTCTCCCTCTTCTTCACCTTTCGGAAAGATACCATCGTCAAGGCAAGAAATTGTAATTGATTCTTCGCTCTAAGCAAGATAATACCAATGCGGGCAACAAGGACGCAAGACAACAAAACGTTGCATAACTAACACCGGTCACGCTTCACGGCATGAAGCTCCACGTTCGCCCTCTCTTCGCCAGATCTCTGAGATCCTTCCTCGAGAAACGCTCTGCCACGGTCATCACGTTGATGTGCTAAATCGAAGGATCAGTACGATATCGAAATTCGGAATATTTATAGATCGAGATTTAGCATGTCAGAGGAGATATTTTCGTTTCTCAATGTCAGTTGGAAAAACATCGGAAAGTCATGTGCGTGATGTGGCTTCACAGTTTAATTAGAAATTGAGTAAAATCAAATGCGCAACACGTCAATCAGACGATTATACGAAACGCCCGCTTCATCGTCGCCTCTTGCGAGATAAGCGTCCCTGTGGCATGCCGTTTAACTCACGTACGGACATTTGCCTGGCCGATCAAGGACCAATGGAAATTTTCGACGGAAGAGAGAACAAGTTCCTCTGCCCTCGAGTGCAATTGAACGAAGGTATTTTCTGCGAAACGCAAACGCGGAAACAATTCTCGCCAATGGCAAATTTCAAAGTGCAAGTTGAAAACATCGTGAAAACACCGAATACTGAATGAAATTAATTATACTTATTTTATAATTGAATATTTCGAGAAAGGAGAAGCGAATAAAATAAATAAATATACAAATAAATTATACATAGCTTAACAGTAACTTGTGTTTTGAAAATAGATAAGCACATTGAAAAGAATAACTTTTAACTATTCTATATAAATCTTAGATTGCAATTTAAAAATCAAAATCAATAATTATAATACCAAACAGTGTTTAAAATATAAAAATAGGTATTTCGCAATTTTTATAATTATGTGGAAATCCATTATTGCACATATTATTACGGCGATAAACGTAAATAACGCTCTCACTATCGCGTTAACGGTAGCGAACAACGTTTCGAATCCTTTCAATATGGTTGCCAAGTAGATAAAGACACTGCTTGTCAGCCATGACTAGTGCGTTTAGAGCGCATCCAGACGAGTCTTGCCCCGCAGCGCTCTTATTATGCACGCTCTTATTATATCTATTAAATCAATTAAACTGATTGCTGAGCGATATTCTACATTACACATTTCTATTAAAATACATGCAAATATAATAAACGTACGTTTCTTTATTTTTAACGCGTATCATGAGTTATAATTTCTTGAATCTTTAAATCGATTGTTTTGATGTCGTTAAATAAATATTTCTTATTGTTCTGCAATACGATTAATTCTTCTTCTTGAGTTTTATCTACACGGAGAAAATTTTATATTAAAAATTACTATGTATGGCAGTAGCCGTGGACTATCGTTGAAATTATAAAAATTTTTACTTTGTTTTTCATTGTTTTATATAGTAAAAATTTTATAATTCCAACAATAGTCCACGGCTACTGCCATACATAGTAATTTTTAACAAGAAAATATATTTGATGTAATCGACACAACTGGCCAAAATTTATTTAAAAATTTACTACGTTTCGACCATTGGTTGTGGTCCTCTTCAGGTGTTAATAAATTATAATAAATAAATTAAGACGAACATCCTATGAATGTAGCGTAGTGCCTAATAAAGCCAAAAATCTAGACTAAAGAAAAGAGAATATAAGATTCGTTGCCATAAATTACAAAAATTACAAAAAGTGGTGAATTAAAAACTTACATATTGTTCGAGTCAAGTCAAAAGAAGATATATCAGTAGTCACAGATAATAAAATAGTCAAAAACTGAAAACTTTCCAAACTCAAAATATGTTTAGTAGTTAAAGAACGTGTTAAGTCGTGTCGATTACATCAAATATATTTTCTTGTTAATTATTTACTGGCGAAGAGGAGTTTTATTGCTTGTTTTTATAGTAATTTTTAATATAAAATTTTCTCCGTGTATCGTACAAAAAGCGAAAAAGACTTTTACAAGCAGTGATTCGAAAATACGCAAGGAAGTGCTAAAACCCGCGCACGTGCTGGAGATGATGTCGATAGCGGAGGCACTGGGTCAGCTCTGGTTTCCAGGCGGTTCAGCACACCGAGCAACGCAAGGCATCGTGAAAAGCGTGCTCCGGCGCGTGCTTACTGCTTATGCGCGAGAGGTCGACGAAAGACAAGTGAGGTGAGCGAAATGTGTGTCACGCGATCGAAGTGCAGCGCGCAGCGAAGTGCGAACCGCCGCCAACGCTCGCTCGTCCTCTCATTGTCATTCGGCGTGGTGCAAAGCGGCCGGCAACGGGCGCGAGAGGACGACGCGACAGAACTCGTCCATCGCGACGCACAAGCTCGAACGTGACCAATCGTTGTGTTCGTCTCGATGTGAATAAACCGCAGAAAGCGCTTCGCGGTCTTGATAAGGCAAGTGCCGCGCGAGATAAACTCTGGCCTAGTTCTCCGCGGAATTAGAAGCGCGGTATATAAAAATGATGATGAGAAGACACACCGACGTCGACGCGTCGAGAAAATAGCTCGGAGGCGTAAAAAAAGGAATAAGAGAAATTATTAAGAAATTTGTAGAAACATGCTGAGAGGCGAGAGTGAAGAGTGTTACATAAACATGAAAAAGGCAATGATTAGAAAAATAGGGTTGATGCAATAAAATGGGTAATGGTCTGTAAAGTCTAATTGTAAGCAAAAAATACACAAGTATATCCTAGCGCAAATAAAAACGATTACTATCGAGTATTTAAAAAAATAACAAATGAGACAATAAGCAACAGGTGTACTGTGACGTAGAAATTCGCATAGTTATTTTTAGCTTTAGGCAATATATTGGATTATTTTAATACATCTCAAACACAAGCAGTTTTAAATTAAAATTCATGAGTCAGACTCCTGATAAATTTCATCGATCGTTTTCACCGAGAATCATATATCAAAGGTCTATGACGCGATTTCAACATTCCTTTCACTAAAACGTTATTTCCGTTCCTGAAATCGTGTAAAACAAGTTCTCACCGATACTTCCTTGCATCGAATATTCAAATCGGTTATCCACTCTCAAATAACAGTTTTTACAAAATATGACTTATTCTCAATCTTTGTTATCGATTAAAATAAAAAATTAGTTTTTTCCTTTTTTCCTCATTCTTCCATAAAATCAACATTTATCTTTTTCTGCAGGAAGAATAAATTTCCATTTTATTTTAAGAAAATTTTTTTGATAAATTCCTCAATTAATACAAAAGATTAAATAATATATGTACAATGTTTTATGACTAAAGCTGTGTAAATGTAAATCTTTTAATGGTGTCTGCGCTCAAAACATACAAAATTATGTGTACGTGAAAAAAATGCTGGCAGCTCTTTCTTATTTTATAATTAATTTTTTCTTGGCGTACGTAATAGAGCAATATTGCGCGCATAATTTTCTTAAAAATCTTCAAGCGCTTCACTTGAATTCTTACAATTAAATTTATTCTGTGTAATATGCCGCATGATACGAGTACATCGATAAATTTAAATTTAAATTATAGATTTTTTCCTGTTTTAATAATCGCGTTAATAATCTGGTAATTCCATACATCTGCGTTTTCCTTGTTTCAGAACAACATTTTTCAACACACGCGTGTCTTATTTCGCGTCCCACATAAAGTACGTGACAATTCATCATGATTGGCCTATCGTTCAGCGACACGCATTTTTTCATTTCACAATAAGCTGCTTGTAATTCTGCAAACATCTGCACAAATTTTGTTCGCGCAGACCGGCCTTGCGCATCGTCCGCGTGCCCGTTTGAAGGCAACGTTGTTTTGCCGATATATCGATCCAAGCCGATTTGTCGTGCCTTCTCGATGAATCTACGGAGGCAAACGCGGCAATACGAGCAGTAACTCCACGGCAGCGTGAAACCGTTCTTGCTTTCACGCGTGCGATTCGCCGCCATGGTTCTTCCGTTCATGCGCTGCGAGTATTTCGCGCGCGTGATCGGAGCAGCTGTAACAGCGTGTATGCAGGCATTTGTTGCAACAAACGTCATGCCTGGAGCGATAACCGTGAAGCATGAAAATACTTTAAGTTCTCGTTTCACTTTTCTGCATCGTTGACACATCACGAGATATTCTCTACATATCACATGGTTATTTACTATCAAATCTTAAGCAGAACCACAAGCAGAAATACTTTTCTTACCTGAAGATCATAAGTATAACTACCAAATGAAAGAAGCAATTGCATGAGTACATTAGAAACAAAAAAATATTTTGGATGGAAAAATATCTTGGGAGCACAAATCAATGATAAAATTCACGTCAATTTAAGTTTCGGAAGAAGCCAAGGGAATTGGCCCTTAGCAAGCAGAAATATTTCTTCCGCCTGAAGATCATAAATATAACTATCAAATAAAAGGAGCAGTTGCATAGGAATATTAGAAACAAGAAAGAAGAGATGGGAAAATATCTTGAGAGAGTGCAAATCGATGTGATGGAATTCACATTAATTTAACCTTTGGAAGAAGCCGGAGAAATTGGCCCTTAGCAAACAGAAATACTTCTTCTGCCTGAAGATCATAAACATAACTACCAAAAAGAACCAATTGCATGAGAATATTAGAAAAAAGAAAAAAGTGATGGAAAAATATCTAAAAAGAGTACAAATCGATGATGGGATTTACGTCAATTTAACCTTCAGAAGTCGGAGGAATTGGCCCTTAGCCATGCACGTACATGCACGAGCGCCTCTTCACGGCGCAGCAGAAATCGTCCTAACGATCGCATCATTAACCTCGTAACAGATCTGCTCTACGTGTGAGAATTCGCCGACTCGGTCGTTATCAGCGTACTGGAAAAGCAGGTAAGAGGATTTTCTATTCCTGGATATCAACTACGTATTTATAGTATGTTCTGGGGGCTCTCCCGGGTATTTATAGATCGGTGATCGTGCTGCTTCTTTTTGCCAGCGGCACCGGTAGGCGGATAAGAAAGCTGGTATGGGTCACCGCGGAAGACTGTAACGAGAAAAAGGAGCGCTACGCGTTTCGCTGCGTCTAAAGAAGCAAAACGCTGGTAATGAAATATTACAGAGCAGGATTGCCCCGTTTTGCAGAAATAGGTACGAATAATTTTTTCACGTGAACGACACCGCAACGAATCACTGTTCGCAATCGTTCAGAATCGAAGTAATCCGATCGTGTACGAAGAGATAATTGGAAAACTGTCAAAGTTAAGAACTATACATCTGAGATTCCGAGACTCGCAGGGAAACATATGAGAGTTAGACATTCCTTTCTCCGCAGATTGCAGCTAATCATAATTTCTGTCAGGAGAACCGACTTACGGGGTAAACGCATACGCGCTCTCGTTTGCACGCTATCGCGAAAGATTTTCTATTCCTGGACATTCCTGCGTATTTATAGACTAGCCGCTGTCGTCTTTCCTTTAACTACTGCAGTGTTGTGGTATAACGCGCATAGGAAAGCGAGATCTTACGTGAAAGCCGTTAAGGCCGTTTCCACCGAGGCGTACGGAGAGAAACCGAGAACTAGGGAGCATCCACCAATACCACAGTGTGTAAAGGTCGTAGAAATGTCAACACGGGCTTTGACAAGGACACTGCGAACGGTAATAAGATGATGCTATTAGATGCATTTTTGTGGGCACTGCAAAATGCGCAAAATTGCATCAATCTTGAGATATGTTTTTACTATATTATTTAAATTGATAAGTTTTTTAAAATATACATAAGTAATATACATAAATATGCATACATTAGCTTTATTGATGTCATAAGATATGTAACATATTCGAAAAAGGTTGGCTTTTATACATAAATAACGTTTTTGATTGATTTTTATATTTTTTAATAATTGTATGAAACTACGTGGTGAATTTTCAAGAATATTCTTTGTAGCGTCTATATATTAAATTTCTTTAGTAATAAAAATAATTTTACATAAATTTCTATTTTACATTCAGCGGTATATATAGAGAAAAATAATTTAATTCGCTAACTCGTTGATATATAATATATTTTTATTTAAAAATAATATAACTTTTGTTCTTACTTTTCTTCTTTCTTCTTTTTATTTGTTATTTTGGCAAGCATGATAAAGCAAGTACTTTGCATTTTATTTTGCGATTATGTTTGAGAAATGATCGTGTTAATTAAATAAAATAAACGTGTAATTATTGGCATTTATTGGCGTATCCATATTATTGAACAGAATTCTATTTAATCAAGTGATTCTGTTTGTCGTTTTGTCGGAAATTTTTCAGCAATCAGTCTTTGCCATCTCAAATATCTCGAATCATTTCCATACATTATCGCGCATTACTTTCATATCTACATCATATTCTTAAAAAATTTCCACGTTGCATAACATTTAATTTCATACGTAATTGCCGACACTGAATCGCGTAGACGCTCTCAACAAGCATTGATGTCACCGATTACACCGATTTACGAGAATGATTATATAACGACTCGATAACAAACAAAAAAAGAAAAACATTAGAGTAATAATTTCATGTTATAAATGCTTAATATTTTTATACTACAACAAAGATAAAAACAAAATATAAAGTTTTTCAAAATGCCTAATATCAATAGTGGAACATGCCGTAAAATGTATTCAGAAATATTTGCCCAGTTTACACCGAGCACTTGATACGCGTATCATAAGTAGTGTATTTGAGCTGAACAGCCAATGATTAAACTAATTTACTAGTTATTTATACGCGTATCAAGTGCTCGGTGTAAACTAGGCAATTATGTGTATAAAAAGATAATATCTGAACAAATAAAATCTTTTCTTCGCCAGTGAATATAAAAAACAACAAAAATGTTAATTTTAATTCGACCTGACTGGCCAGATGTATTGTATGAAGAAAGGCACTACGAATTAAAATTAACATAATATCTGAACTTTATATGTTTCATGTGTAATTATAACTAATAATTTGCAATAAATATCTAATATCTATTGCTGTCGTGTCTATTGTTTTAAAAGATGTGTGTTAGCGGAACGACGGAAATCTAACATCATTAGTTAGCTTTTCTCATCGCACTCTCTTTAAATTAAATAAAAACACCTGCGAGAAAGATGTCACACAATTTATATGGTGTTTCACACTCATTCAGAAGATACGACTTGAATGATATCACGCTAAACTCCGAACATATGATAGGTTTGCATATGCATACGAGTGGCTCGATTAAACACGTGTCCGGCCAATGTTGTCATGTCAATCCCTCCAGCATAAACATTACCATTGTTATCCAATGCGTGGCAGATAAGCGACGCACCGGCGCGTGTGTATAGCAGTGCAATAATTTTCAGTGGCGATATATTCCGAGCACAGCGGTCGTGCGCGCCGTTACGTTTTAAAATCGACGTATCGCCGACCTTATTTCCTTAAAACGCGCGAGCAAGCATTGACCGAACGCCATTTCTGTGCTAGCGGGTTTTACGTGCTCCGCTGCTGTGATTCGAGCGAATCGCGTTTTCTGTACGACTGAAAAATTTGGGACACTTCCGCTGTCTCGGTTTTACCAAACCGACGATGCTAATTCTGTGACGGGTTTCGAAACAGACGACTGCTTAATTAGAGAATCATTGGATATTTTTGATTGATACCCAAATGCTAGACGACCTAACGGTTGTCTTCCTGTTTTCAGCACGATTATTTACCGAATTCTTGCTTAAGAATATTTGTTCTCTCCTCTTTCTCTGTGGAACTAAGCTATAAATCGAGAGCGTGGTACATTGAGTCGAAAGTTAAATGTTGCACAACGATCAGCCGGTCGTTATAGCGCAATGTCTTCATCTTACATAGCATACTGACAATAGTCTAGACGTCTAGAAGGTGATAATGTCTAGATGTCTACATCTAGAAGTCTAGACATCTAATCCGTCTAATTTTATGGATGATTCTGTATCGAAGATATATGACGAAATCTTGATCCTCCGATACATTCCGATGTTCTTTGACAAATTCATATCACAAAACTATGTTTTGCAATGATCTCGTAATCGCGATGCTGACAGCTGATCGCATGTTCGCGTTTCAGTTTAAAATGCTATCACCATAATTTATGCAACTTAGCGAAAGTAAAAGTAGATCTTGCAATCTTTGAGGGGGCGATTACAAGTGATAAAAAATTTGCGAAAGCAAATTGCTCGTAACAACAAATAAAACATCAAGATACTTCTAAGCTAAATCAACTACGAATAACGTATTGCCTAAAAGTGAAACAACCAACGTATCTGCATTCGACGAACGATTGGAATCGAGAAATACGCGGAAAGCAAATCTTGCAAAGGCTCCACGCGCCTATTACCGGTCCCATCTGTCAGCTGCCAGCGAGTTGACAGCTCCGGTGCCTACGTCAAGCGCAGACCGCAAAAAAAACGCATACATTCATTCAACATATTGAAGCGAGCTGACGTTATGCCTCAGGGACTAAATGGTGAGACTCACTTGATCAGAATCCTCCAGAAGCAGCCAAAGCTGGAGCCGTTCGGCACTTCGCTCGCGTATGATATGGTCATTTCCTATCTGATTGCGCGCGCGCAATCTCCTTCCTGAGTTGCTATCCTCTTCTTCCTTCTTCAACGCAGTCCCTTGTTTTATAAACGATCTGGTCCCTCGTACCGATGATGTTTCCGGTGAAGATGCTGCACACTCGCGCACATGCGGCGCGCGGGCCGCCGAAGCTCTGTCCGATGCTTAGCTAATTTGATTCGTAGACACTGGGAGATTGATACCGAGATCTACCTAGTCGCTCGCGATGGATTTACCGTCAGAAAGATCTATAACACGCGGATGGTTTAAAACCAGCTGACCAGGCGGATCGACTGTCTACTGACTGAGCTCCACTAAGAACGGCGGGACCAACGGAGAACGGGGCCCGGCTGTGCCACCTCCACCTGAGAACCAGGGATGTGAGCGTCAATTGCAGAACCCATTTCGCATTGAATCTGCTTGAAGCAAGTGTTCCGAGTAGGGCCAAGCTTAAATTAAACAGAGAAAGCAAGTAACGAGACGTACATAAACGATCATATTCTTGCGAAATAGCATCTTAGACGCACTTTTGTTAATAAGGTAATTCTGAGATAGCGAAGTCGTGCGAACTTTCAATTTGCATTGAATGCAGGAATATTAGACATCGAGTATACAGATAACTGCTTAAACTCTTCGATTAAATTTGTGTTACTCCTCCAAATATTTACCTTTGTAATTTTTTAATTTCAGAAATAGATACGTATGCCCAATGTATGCACCATGTAAAGTTAGCATAAGCGTCGAAAAGACGCAAAGAGAGAGTTATTTAAAGTATCAATCACGGGAAAAATCACGGGAAAAATCGCATGAAATATCAGATATAAAATCAATATATTTTCTATTCCGAGGATTTCGTGATTGAGAATAAGGATAGAACGAAGACTGATTGCATGTCGCATAAACTATCGATTTGACGCGTGTCTTAAGTGATATTAATCATAATTTAATAGGCAGACAGTAAACGTTGAGTGGCAATTTCCATTTCTGAACGGCGCGCCGCCCCATCGAATTAGATGCTGGTTTTATATCAATCCTAGGTCACGTCTGCTGTCTGGAGTCAACTAGGAAGAGTCAACTTATGTAACTCTGTCGCAAACACTTGTGACATATGGTTTACGTAGAATTCCTCTTTCAAAATCAGCGGCACGCCTGGCCTTTCAAGTGGATCTGCAGCGAGTAAAAGGGGAACGGTTCAAAGTGCCGCTCGCCTTCTCAGCGATATTAATATCGCCAGGTGTTTCCACATTTCATTACTCTTTAGCGCTAGTTCTGAATCACCTTTCATCCTCCTTTATGTCGTCATCGACCGTATCATTAGCATTAGCGTATCTAATTATAGTATATCCGATGATAAATTAGGATGCACGACCATCTCGTTACGCGATGCTTCGTCTTCAAGGATAGGTCGGATTCTCTTACGGCCCTGTGCGGCCGTTCAAACGCAGGTGGATACAGGTATATTCGCAGGTATCGAGCACTTCCAAAACGCCATCTTGCGCACGGTTTTCGCATCCTTCTCTCACCTTGCCGTGGCCTAGCCTGCGGCACAATCATGGCCTTCTGGTACCATCCACCGGTCACCTTTCGCTCGTTCGTACGTCGAGAATACGATGACGCGAAAACTCTTACCGCTTTCTGGAAGTGCCAATGATATTTATGCAACGGGGAAACCCGAAAATGTACAGCCACAGTTCACCGAATGGCTTTACTCGGAAACAACGAGAGATTCGAGTTGCGCAAACCAAACGTCACGTGTTCCAGATATTGCCAGGTGTTATAAAATAGGTCATTGACGTCATTAACTCGGGCCTGATTTCAGGATCTGGAGATCGTTAGTGAGAGGATATCGTCATTTCGAAGGACCATTCCATCGGTCCAAATTATCGCGGAATTCGAGGAGACGTAATTCGAAGAATCCATTGGTAGTCTCCGTCCCAATTTGCATAAATTAGCAATCGGAGCATTCGCAGTTGCCGCGTGTCTCCCTGCACGAGTCGGGTAAGGATTCGATTGTGCGGTAAACGGTTTTGCGGTTGCGATAGTAACGGGACGAAGCGTTGAGACAAGCTGGGCCGTATAATTTATTACATTCGCATTTTTACAAGAAATTAAACACGTTCGCACGATCCCTTTCCACGCATCACTACTCAAGACTTGACTTTGATGTCCTTCTGCACCTTGTATACGACGTTTGCTGAAGCCTGGAACAGCTTTTTCTCGTGTTCGGTCATATGCATTCGTACTATCTGCGTGATACCATTTTCGCCAATTGCACAAGGTAGTGACAGGAACATATCGTGGCATACATCATGATGACCCTAAAAACGATCTTGATTAGTATAGAACGTTACAATCTTGCGATGTAATAATAACTTCTTTTAAAAATGCAAACAATATTTAAATTTCTTTTTCTTTTTAATTTTTGAAAAAAAATTCGTAATATTAAATATTAGCTGTGAAACTAAATGTGTTTCTTTCATCATGAATAAAATATTTTTGGGTTGAAAGTCAAATGCGATAACATGCATACTAATTTCTACCTGCACTAGGGTCGAAACTGGTATAATAGCTTGCGTATTGCGTAATATTGCTATTATGATGTCAGCTGCAGAAAGTCCAATGGCCGTATTTGAGTATCCTTTTAGACATCGCACCATGGCACCTCTGAAGAAAAAAAAATTAAATTTTTGCAAAGTGCTACAAAAATAATTTTTTAATAAAGCTATTTTTTAATTATATTACAACTATAATTATTCCTTGATATATATATATATATATATATATATATATATCGTGTATATAATAAAATATAATATAAATATTACTTGTAAATATCGGAAATAAAAAATCAGTTAAATTTTTATTCAAAGAAATTCAAGCTTTAACAAATATGTTATTCGATTACTATGCAAATCAATTGATATTGTTAATATTTATGCATAAAAAATTAATAATTTCTCTATTCATTTAAAATTATTAAACTTACAGCTTCACTACATGTTTTGATACTTCAAACCACCTTTCATCATCTGTCTCCAAACCGATATTCGGAATAATATCGCGGAACTGCACTCCCGCAACGTTCACTCCGGACCAGAGCGGAACTAGGAAACATCGAATGATAGATCGGGCTTAATGCGTAACGTCGCCTTTCTCCCCGTGTCAAATGTCAAAGATCGATCGATAAAGCTCACCCATAGTGTTCCCATGTTCACCAATGATGTACGCTTGGACCGAACTCGGCGCTATTCCTAATCGATCAGCAATCAGATAGCGAAATCTTGCGCTATCCAGATGAGTTCCGCTGCCGATTACCTGATGGACCGGAAGTCCACTTAATTTCCAAGTGATCCATGCCAAGATATCCACTATATGAGGAAATCATATTTATATTGCATCAAATTTCTTCGTCTCAATATTATTTATGCGATATGTCCAACGTTACACAAGCTAACAGCACATTTTGATGAACAATATATTATTTGCTAAAATAATTATTTCTGTAATAATATTTTTGCACAATTTTTACAGATTAAAATTTAAACATCTTAAACAAATAATATTAAGAATAAGACCAATGATATTAAACAAATATAAATATGAAAGAAAGCCAATATCGGTTGTTAGGCGCCAAGATCTGCCGCGACCGATATTGGTTTTCTTTCATATTTATATTTGTTTAAACATCTTAGTAATTATCCTTCTTTTCTCTCCTTAAGTAAAGATTTCATTAAAGTAAAATTTATCTTAATTAAAGAATATTTGATTTGAAATAATAATATACTTTCGTTGTTAAATAGAAAAGATCGTTTCAGTTTTTATTACTGAAAATATTTTTATTATTAAATATACTGTGTATATAATTGTGTATTAATACACAGAAAAAATGCTTTTTTTTACACCTATGAGTATATAATATCATGAGTAATAATATCAAGATATTTTTTCGAACCTTAAATATATAGTCTGTAATATTCAGATTTTTTAAATATCATACACGTAATGTTGCTATTATTATATGCTAATTAATAAAATTGTTAATTAATTAATTTTAACCTGGATTGCTAACGACAATAAACACCGCATTCGGACTGTAATTCACTAGAGGTGGTATTATGGTTTTCAATATCTCTGTATTTCTTTTCACCAAGTCAAGTCGAGTTTCACCCTTCACTGGACGTACACCCGCGCAAATAGCTACGACTTTCGAATTGTTCGTCACACAGAAATCTATAAAAAGGATATTTTTGCATCTTTAAAAAAAAGATAAATGTCATAAATAAGAGAACAAATAGCTTATACATAAATTATAAAGTTATGGTTACAATCATCAATCAATATATGTACAACTAATCGAATTGCATATGAATAAATGACTGCGATTTTCGTAACTAATACATGTTCAACGAATCCATTACCTGTATCATACTCGATCTTTGGATCTCCTATAAATACGGAACTATGGCTATAGTCCATTCCTTCGCCTTCCAGCTTTTTAGGAAAGACATCTACCATTGCGATATGCGAAGTGATTCTCTAATATTTAATAATAAATGTTAACAATATATATTATTAAGAAATTAAATTTTAATATTTCTATTTTGTATTTAAAACATGCGATGGGCTATATATAAGATAATATTATCAGTGTAAATATAATAATATTATAATGTTTATGTATTTCCTTTGACTATTTATATAATACATAAATTTTCACTTTAAAAGATTTAAAGGAATGAACTACCTGAAAAAGAAGTGAATTGGCGAGAGCAACGCCGACCATACCAGCACCAACAATAGTGACTTTATGGCCACAATCTCTAACTGGTTCCGACATCTTACATAAGAGTTCTTCTCGCAAGCATGGTGAACTAAAATTCGAATAATTTGCTTTCCTTTAATATTTCGATGAAATATCATATTGTAATCGTTCATGGATATTTCTAAACTATACTTAAAATTATAAGCTGTTCCAAAAAGTTGATTACGATAGTTTACGACTTTTCTTCGAAAAGTCCTCTAGTAATTGTATTATAAGTCCTTATATTAATATATATATATATATATATATATATAGTAACTATATTAGAAATGTAAATCTAATAAAAATAATAATTTTGTCTTGTATGAAACTATAATTGACTTATACAATTCTCTATACACATTATGCATATATAAAAAAGAAAATTTTTCTTGTTAAAAAATGTCATAAGATAGCTTAAAAATACAGAATATAAGAAATTGTATTATCATATATAGATTAGAAATTATAATTACTTAAATTTATGACGTTTTTAAATTAAGTAGGACCAAAGGTGTTTAAGAAAACATAAATCAAATGTAATCAAGAAAAATTAATTATTAAAACAAGTTTAGAATAAAGCAGATTTCTCCCATAATATTTCATTTAAAATTGTTATGTATAAAACAATTCTTACACGAAATTAACCGTTCTCTGTAAATCCGAACCAGAAGTTGCATCTTTCCCAAAAGTTTTTCCTTTATAACTTCCGAAGACTTTCGTCAAAATTGAAGGCGGTAAAGTGCTAGTATATCGGTTCCTGACAAAGTCTCTCGTTGATGTCACGCGTGCAAGATTTCTTAGACATATCGGTAGCGACGAGTTTGACAGTAGAGATACAACCATTGCTTCTGTCACTCATCAGTTTTGTAAACGTCGCACGATCGTTTTCACCCACGCCCGTCACATTGCATGGAACCGTTTTTTTCTTGAAAAGAGAGAGTACACTGATAATCGGCCGACATAACATTCTTGGCATACAGCCATCATGTCGGTTCGCCAATTGTTAAACGCATCCATGGTTACTAAAATTTTTTATAATAGGCGTTCAAAAAAAATGTATAAAGATAAATAGAAAATTCATTAATAATTTAAAGTATTTTATTATTTGCTATACTTTACTTTACTTAGTTTATTATTTATATATATTATATATGTTATAGAAATACTTTATGCGACATATTAATTACAATTTAGATTAATAATATTAAAATTAATAAAATCATATGTTTGTACAAATATATATATAAATACTCATATAAACTTTCATAATAGAATCATTTATTATATTATCACAAAGTAGCATTGTTTAAATAAAATATGATTAATATAAATTATATATTTATTTTTTGTATATATAAATAAATTTTTATTGTTTCTTTGCTTTATCGACAATACATTTGGTATATTTAACATGAGACCATTGCTGGTTGAGAGGTGATTAAATCATCAAATTTATTAAATGTATAATGGCATAAATAATTACAATATTGAACAAATATTGAAATGGATGATAATGATAGGTATTTCTATTACAGATCAAAATAAAAATTATAATAATAAAAAATAAATGTAGCACCGGAAACACTTTATATTCGTAGCTTTTTCACACACATACATACGCAAGCATTATGCGTATCAATTATACAGTTGTAAACATTTATAAAAATTACTTTTTAACATTTATAAAACTTGCATATAACACTGCGTTTACCTAAATACATGTAAGTTACATATGGAAGGACATCAAAAACATGCTCAAATGTAATAAGATAAAAAATAAAATAAATAAAGATAATACATTCCTAAAATTTGAGATCTTTTTGCACATTGTGCATCATCGCTGAAGATTTATGCAATAATGCAAACTCATCGTCTGTTAACTTCTGCTGAACGATGTGCGTAACGCCATCTTCACCCAGTGTGCAAGGTAAGGATAAAAACACTTCTTCGTTAATTCCATGATGACCCTAAAAATTACTGAATGTTATTTTTTTATGATTACGCTCCTCGCGCATTAAATATAAAAATAATTGGTATTACTATACTTTAACAAACATTAATATATAACTATAATACATTAATATTTACATTTATATAATAAAATATATATAATTAATATATAAATAATATATTTTTGTTTATTGCTGAAATTTTCGAACATAAAATAACTAAAAATTATATTTAAAAATACATAAAAACTAATAAGTTTGTAAAAAAACAAAATATACATTATATGTTTAATAATTCTTTAATGTATAATTATATCTAACAATGTATAGAAATATAAATTTTGATGAGATTAAAATTATATTTATTGCAGAACATAAAATACTGTAAGTTAATGTAGTAGAAATCCATATTGTCGACTTACAGTAACTAGCGTGGACACAGCGTGCACTTGATTGGAATTTCTTAATATAGCTGAGGCAAGTTGCGATATACTGAGACCTATAGCCCACGAGGTGTAGCCCTTTAGCTTGATCACTTCATACGCGCTTTGTATCACTTGCTTGTGCAACTCGTTCCAATGTTCCTCATCTTTATTGGTACCCACGTGCTCGTTTAAATCACGCAGACGTACTCCGGCAACATTAACCCCAGACCATACAGGCACTGATATATAAAGAAACATATTTTGCATAATTATAATACATTAAAAAATTGTTATTATATTTTATCAATATATATATATACATATGCATTTATTTATTTATAATACTATTAGATTTTTGTTAGAATGAAGAAAGCTATATTTCTTGGAATTGCATGATTTAGCTGCTGAAGATATAATTACTAATCATATCTTTATTTTATTTTAATCGTCTGTTATGAAAATTTTACTATTTTAAAAGAGTACCACTGGTATCACCATGTTCTCCGATAATCCAGCCATGGCAAGACGTAGGTGCGACATTAAGTTTTTGCGATAACAGAAAGCGGAAGCGGGCAGAATCCAGATTTGTACCGCTGCCAATAACTCTATTCTTTGGCAAGCCGGAGAGTTTCCATGCCACATATGTCAAAATGTCCACCGGATTGGAAACAATGAGGAGAATCGTGTTCGGGCTATACTTGACTAACTGAGGTATAATGCCTTTGAAGATGTCAGTGTTACGTTGAACCAGATCCAATCTGGTTTCGCCTTCGCGCTGACGAGCACCCGCTGTCACGATGCAGAGACTCGAGTTCGCAGTGACGGCGTAATCTGTGCTAGCGCTCACTTTTGCATTCTTCATAAACGCACTGCCATGTTGCAAGTCTAACATCTCTCCTTTCAGTTTGTCAGCCATCACATCAATTAGTACCACGTCGCTCGAAACATGCTGCAATAATTTACCAAATGATGTAATTTTGCATGTGTCACTACGATTAGATAAATATAATACATACAATTATTTAAAGTAATCATAAATTATCATAATTTTATGCTATTTAAAAAAAGATGAGAATCATATTTTTAATAACTTTTAACTTATATAAAATATTGTTTTATGTTAATAATCATCGATTAATAAAATTAACTCACGTTTGTCAAAATGCTAAAAGCACAGGCCATTCCAACTTGACCGACACCGACCACTGTGATTTTATTTCTACCGGTTGGTACCGGTTCCGTCACAGTAGTTAAAAGTTGATCCTTTAATGTTGCCATTTTCTGCAAATATTTATAAAAATAATTTATTAATTCATTAATATGAATACCTCCATAAAATCTTAATGTTTTAACATGTATGTATATCGTTTACGGTTACTTTTCATATCTTTTTTATTTATTATAAGTAATCAAATAAATTAAATTAAAAATAATATATTGATAAAAATAAGTAAAAAATAAGCCATCATAGGTTTAAAAAATCATGTATCGCTAAAGATGTCCATGAGGCCTGATCTTTTGATCTTCTGCCACTTAAAAGAATTCCTTTCTAATAGCAGTTGTCTTTTTTCGACTGCGGTCGTTAACACGAGTTCATGAACCTCGTTATTAATATCAACTCAAATACGCATTCGCGTCTTTTTTTAGAAGGAATTGTATCGCATCAGCAAGTGCCGTTTCGAGTGACGTGGTTGTAAAATGTATTGTGCAGTTTCTACTTGTTGCACCTGCAACGAATGCAACGAATGGTGCATATAGTTGTCAGATGGCAGTACCGGTATAATCGGCGAACACGCGTAGTCTTCCTTGAGATATACCGACGTTTCCCTTTCAACTAGGTGCAAATGTGTGAATCGTAAAGTGGAAAACCACGTGGAGAGTACGTTGAAATTTAATTACGCGTCGGTTCGCGGGAATCACGGTCAGATCATTAATTATAGTTCGCTAATAACGCTTGACCGGCAAGATATAATCGACGAAAGACTTGTACAGCGTTCAGTATTATTAACTTACTATGTACAGGAAGGCAGAAAACGATAAATTGCAATATACCGGTAACGGTATGTAATGTAACATGCGCACGTGTATCGACTTACGTTTTATCGCAGATAACGAGTACCGGCTGATAGCGAGCAGTTAATCAAGCAACGGAAATACAGCAAAGTATTTAACCATCACGTTAAAAATATTTTTAAATATTAACGATTTAGCAATTCTAGGTGATTAAATCTGATAAATTTATTGAACTTGATTTTTGCTAAGCAATCTTAAATTTAGATATCACAAATCATGAAATTAATTACAAAACTAATTTTAAATATATATTTTTATTTAAACATTATTACTTTTTTGTTATCACACTATAAGACTGATTAAAAATAATTTTAAAAGATATAATTGAAGAGAATCTTCACTGACCTTAATAAGTATTCTCCTTTTAACCTACTCTTCGACACTGTCGAATACAGACTGAACGCGTTGTAGCTGCCGCACCGCTATTCTACTGAACCGACAGTCCAGGGATATGGATTCGCCAAGGTGACTTTGCCCCCACCTTATATAGCTTTTACGAGCGACAAGACAATGACGAAATATGTGAAATTTCTATGAGTATCTGTATGATGCAGTCCCGAAAATCTCGAAATCGAAAAATGACAATTTATGAAATTTTTTTGAAAGATTGTCACGAAGTATCACGTAGATTCTGATTTGAATGTTATATTAAATACAGTATACTCCGAAGCGTTTCGTAGTTTCGAAGAAGAAAACGTGACATTGCGCACGCGTAAAATGACGCAACTTTCGCACGTGACAGCGGTATTCATCATCGATCCAGCTCGAGGAGACTTTCTTCTCTTGAATCTTCCGACTATTCACCAATCGTAAAGTATCAAGGGACGTCGAGAGTGGGGCAAGAGTATTTCTGGAAGCAATTCTCAAGTCGTGACTCCCGCGTTTTATAGCATGGGATTTTTTATGGCGATCGGTGAAGTTAAATTTGTCACGACGTCCTTGAAGATAAAGTACGCATGAAAAAGCAGTTTTTAACATTCTAATAAGAAAGAGTAATTCCAAAAACTTAATGAAAACATTATATAAAAATTAAAAAAATTTGCAATTTAATTTTAGGATTGTAAATAACGTTGAAAATGTCAATGAGCTCTTTAGCAGATATTTTCCAAATAAAACTTTATTTTACCCCAAATATTTGATATTAAAAAACTAAAATGTTAAAGGAAAAATAATTGTATTTTATTCAGTTTCTGTTAAAGGGAAATTGATTCAAAACGCAATGGGAATTGTTATCAAAAAGTAACATATTTGGCAATAATCTATACGCAATGTTATCGATATCTAAGGTGATTAATAAAGTGAGATTAATAACGGCATTTTGGATGGATAAAATAAGATTACACTGGGAGACAGATTATATCGCCAATAAATAATCCATACATTTGTCAAACCAAGCGATAATTTCCGTGGGCACTGAGTGAAGATGAGTCACATCGACACCAGTTGCATGTGCTCTGACGCAACTTTCTCCGTACGGCTGTAACGCTGCACGTGAGAATGGTCATCGATCCATTTCAGAGTTCATATTCAAGCCACCCGAATATGGCGCTCCTCTTTCCTCTTATATTCTATACATTATCTCTATCCTATATATATGTACATGTTCCTCTTTTCCTCTATTCACGAATATATCTGCTCCCCATTTCGAAAGGGCTATAGCTATACTTAGCATAGTGAGTAAAAGCACTTCATGTATCAAATTTTATTGCGCAAATACAGTATTGCACTACGTGAATATCAAACTTACTGCCAAACACAATAGGCGTTATAAACAAGCTCTCATTATTCGAGAAATTAGCAGCCGATGTTAAAGAAGAAATTAGAAATTTGCGTGAATACTGAAGAACTGCGTTGTAATAATTTAAATTATGTTTGAAAGTAGTTTCGCAATGCAATGAAGAATATTTTGCTACAGTTTTATTAAAAGCCACAGCATTTGATGTTATTTTTTCAGAAACCACATTGTCAATCAAGGCCTTTCCTGTTTCAATCTGCGTTTAATTATCTATATTGCAAAACCGATACTAATATAGAATACACGTCAAATACACAAAAACTTGAATTGCGTGGTTCATTCCTTTACAGCGACTGGAAGTTAAAGGTTGAAACAGCCGGTCGTATGCTCGTGGCAATGTCATTGAGCGATATGACAGTGGCACCTATATGAAGACGGCACACATAATTATAAGTCTGAGAGCCCAAAGAATCAACGTCGCGAAATTAGCATATAGTATAACTCACGTACCAAAAGCAACCGACGATGTACCGCGGTCCTTTTACCTCACCTGCGCATACATGTTATGTTTATCACTTCTGCGAAACAAATAGCCTGTTCGTCGGCGCTGCTATCCTGAGATCCTGTCTTCAAAGAGAAAGAGGCCATAAGATTTCAGACACTCGAGCATTAATGCTGGGTGGTGTAAACGGCGTCGTCACTGCAATAATGCAGCTCTTGCATCATTTTAACAAACGTGCGGACATCTGCCGTTTGTGCATATGATAAATTTAGCGGCGATAACATTTCCTAGTTGCAATTTACGCACGTTCTAAGCGTGAATTGTTCTAAGCGTGAATTGTTCTAAGCGTGAATTGTTGCGTGCTGATGAAGCTGATGCATTGTTTTGGTCACTTTGCGATAGTAATGAAAAAGTAAAAAAAACGGCGCCCCCTCCTCCTGTACAAAAGATTTGATATCAAAAAGTAGCACCAATTTATAGTAAAATCGAGTATTATTATTATACTTTAAAAATAATTTCGTAATAAACGTTCCAATAAATAGCTATTAAAGCCATCGTACACAAACCGACGTGTGTGAACGTTTATAGGTAGAAACTATTTCTTAAAAAATTTTTAGAATATTATCTCGTACCATTTGTTAATAATATTTCGTACATTTCGCTGGAATATGTGTCGTATTCGATGCCAGCAGTGCGGAAAGCTTCGTGCGATCGTCGCATTCGGGTAATCATACGCGCAATTGTAATTAACTGTGAGTGCAACGAACAATGCGAAGTAAAGCTGCGTACACACTTGCAACAGAACATCGTAACTGTAATGCCGTCGCGTAACATCGACGTAATGTATGGACAGTATTCCGTAACCTCGTACCGAATATTTAAGCGTCGCTTGTCGGTACTTCTGCGCCGCATCAAAAGATGTCACGCAGTAAGGTTACGCGTCGTTTGGACAGGTCTTAAAACAAATGAGCGTAACATAGTTCGCATCAGTGATCAGTCTGCATAAGTCGCCAGTATATTGTCCGAGTGTATACTAGCGTTTTCAGCATGGAGTGGAACGAAGAAACTCTTCGATTTATTGATATTTATAAAGAAAAAACTTTGCTCTGGAATCCAAAAAATCAGAAATTTAATTACTAATTTAATTTACAAATTTCTTGAAATTTTAGAGCAAATTAGTAGCACTGTACTGCTCGCTTTTTGAATATAATAACATTTGCCATCATTTTATTTTTCTTTAAATTTTATAATATACGAGGTCTGTTAAAAAAATTGCAGGACTTTTTGAATTGCGCGCCAACGAATAAACTTAGTGAGGTACGATTGATCTCTTGATAATATAGATGATAATTTATCTCTCTAGAAGACATTGTAATAATGATATTCATGTACAAATTAAACAGTTAAAAAAATAAAACATAGAAGCTGGAAATTGCCAAGTATAAAAAATATTTCGTTATAATTGCATGATTATGTACATATGTATTATCATACGCTGAGAAGGCCTTCGTCGAAAATGAAATTTCGTGAAGGTCCCCGTATTTCTTAGCTATTATCATTTCCTGTTAGCACAGTGTTTTCACGCGCGCGTACATACATACGCACACGTGCACTGATTCCATGCCGCCCAATGCAACGTTAATCTGCAACGTCGCGGGGCGCATCGCTTTCTCCAAAATGTGACCACTCAACCAACGAATGCTATATGTAAAACGGCGCAATCATCAGCATAGTAATCATCCTTTAAAATATGCAGAATGAGGCGCATTGCAACGTCCCGCTGCGATTTCCATAAACAATGTGCACAAAGTGCCCGCACGATCTGCCCCGCAGCCGACGAAATCGCGCCGAGGGGAGCGGGTGTGAATCTTTAAAGCCTTGAGTGAGCTGGACGAAGGAGGAAGGATGGGAAGAACAGGCCTCATAATAGAGCAATTTAATAAATTGTCGAGCGTAGCAATTAGGACGGTGTTAAGGATCAGCAACGAGACCTTGATATGGTAATTACTGCGGTATAATGCATGTGCATTCGTTAGCGACCGCCCTATAGTATGTATGTACCATGCATTCGGCTACGTTTGTATGTCAGACTCACGAATATTTCGGCAATGTGATTGTAAATTATAGCTCGTCAGAAAATGCGCTTGCCTTCGCGAGAAACCGCTCGCGGACAAGCGTATCGTGTCTTATGTTGAAAAGGATTCGTTAAATTGTCCGAATATCTTGCGCAAATTATCCCGTCCGCTTTAGTTTTGGAGCAAATTAACAAGTGCGCCACACGCTGCGGAAATGCCTGCAATGCTGGCGTAAGATTGCGAAAAGCCCAATATTTCTAAAAATAATATTGTCAGCGTTTCGTGGTGCATGCATTATTTAACTTACATCATGTGGTTGAAAGCTTGGCAACAAGAAATATAAGCAAATTTAAATTTAACTAAAGCAATTATTTTTTATATGATATTCAGAAAATAAAGAAACATATCATTATTGAGATGTGTTTAAGTACAGCGCAATAAAAAAGAATGCTACATTTAATTTTGCAAGAATCAATCAAGATAAAATTTCGAATATACATTTATGTCCAGATTTTATAGTAATTAAAATTTTTCATAAATATAATTAAAACATTCTTTAAAATTACAGTTCTGTCAATGCATGAAATTGTATCTAGTGCTTATCCCCAGCTGCATTCCCATACCCGATAGCGCGGGTGGTCGTCTTCGACGAGTGCATTAAAAGCGCACTCACGCGTGCGGTCGATGAAGAGGAGGACCAGGGAAGAAAGGCCAGAAAGAGAAAGAGAGAAAGGAAAGAGAGCGAGTGAGCGAGCGGTTGCAATAAGTGATTCCCCGTAACTATAAATAAACGGCATCCTGGACGGCTTCGCTCGCCCGTAAATCTCGAATCGAGGCATAATCGCCAAAGCAATCTGGAATCTGCCGCGGATCAAGGCGGATCTCCCCGCGTGTCCGGGTCTCTCACCGGATCTTCCTGATGAGGCTCGCCGTTGCCTCACGAACGACGGTAAAGTAGAATCTATCCATTCTCATCGGTAACCCAGGATTCTGTTATAAATCAGACCTCGATGTCGATGCAGACCTGTTTCGCGGCGGTGAAATTAGTCGCTTCGCAATATATACGTGCTAAGATTATTATCCCTACTCTTACTATATCCTTGATATTATAACTCGGCGTAACTGGGAACTAGAGTGACGCATATCAAGAAAATTTTCTTTTTCTCGCAATTTTACAACACAGAAAATGCTGTTGCGATATCTGAAAAGATACAATTGTTACTGACGCTTGTTTTGTGGAAGTAGAGCAATGTTACGATATTTATTTCCGCTTCGTTAATTACGGTGCTGTATTGTAAATACATGCATAGTTCTATTAGAAACCACTCATTATTATTAAGAAAATGTACTAAAAAATCTTCGACTGCGGTCTTTTATATTGATTGCCAGATAAGTGGAATCGAGATGAGACAGAGTCTTATTGCGCAATCATGTATCATATTGAAAAGTTTCAATCACGTTCAAATCGTATACGCACTTTCGTGATTTAGTTAGGCTAAATTATATCTACGAACATATATGTCTGGATTTGATTATCTCACGTATCTTTTACGGTGAGGAAGAACTGCATTTACGAAAACGAAGTTTCATTAATTGCATTGCTTGCGTAACTTAAAATATATGACAAAATTATATACATATATATATATATATATATATATATATATATTTTGTTCTAAATAAACTTCATTCAAGTTGATTTTTGCGTTAACTTCAATATTATGTCAGTTATTAATTCTGCCTGTGGTAAATATTTATTAAAACATTTTAAATTGTGCGAGTAAGTGTACCGTTTCTTTGCAAAAAATCCAACAAAATTCCATGCAAAAATTTACGAAGATGTGCACTGATATAAGAATCGGTTTCGAACAATCTACTGCTAGTGGCGTGATTTCGCGCCATTAATCTTTTCCCGATAATTAACCGACCATAACGCAGCCGGCGGCTATTAATTGCAATCAAAACGTTATATCACACACAACCGGCTGATACGGAATTTAATCTCGTACACATTCGGAGAAAGCATTCATCTTTAAAAACCGTGACGAAACTATTATTATATAAACAATAAATATATACATACGTGGATCATCTCAGCATGAAAAAAATTATTAGCATACATAAAATTTGTGCAATCTCCTCTTTGGACTGGACATGCATGTTAAACAGGTTTGTAAAAAGGTGGCTGGACAAATGTGTTCGTTTATCAGGCATGTCTTCGATCGTGTGTTCTGTCTTTTTCCGGCAGATGCCGGGAACATTCAGTATTTTTCTCATTGAGAGAAGTGAAGCCAAACGTTACAGAAACGTTTGGTTTCATTTCTCTCAATAAGAAAAATATCCTTATCATTAAATAAGCTTGAGTATGAATGAAACACAACATGAAGCTAATCTTTCTGTTTTAACGATATAAAAATATCTAATCAAAATAATTCAATAGATCGTTCATTTGATTGAATAATCAAATCACATTATCGTATGGTAATTTTAAACTTTATAAAAAATCGTAACTAGTAAAAAAGAAATAGAGAGAGAACAGATTAGAAACAATACGAAGAGGACAAGGGAGTGGTATTTTGAAGAAGGAAAAGAGAGAGGGAGAAAGAGAATGGCAAAAGTTCTCTCCAGCGGCGAATCCGCGGGGAAGAAAGAGAGATCGAAGAAGGGCCGCGCCCGTTGATTAGCGGATATCTTAATTACTGATTGGCCGCGCGGACTAATTAAATCGTAACTCAATCAAGAGTCCGACCTGCCTCCTGCACCATGGCGATTTTACGAGCGTGTACGCGCGGTTTGGGGCCGCCACATACATACGTGGGTCGCTGATGGCGTATAGATGACTTTAAAGCTTGGAGTAACGCACTCCAACTACTCCCTACCCTGCCCTTTTACATATTCCCTCCTGATCTTTCTCGCGCGGCAGTGTCTCTTTTTTACTTCACCTTCTCTCTTTGCACGCCTTCCTTTTTTCCATCGACGACCTCCTCGCTCCGAGGCTGCTTCGACGGCATTATATTCGCATGGAATAAAAAGTATAAGTAATTAGTAGTACCTACCGCCGCGTCTCCTGTCCGTTGAGCAATGTCCTTCGGATCCTCCCACTTTTCATTCATATAAACCATTCGGGGTATGAATTTTCAAAAGTAGACGTGCAGATGCGTTTTCGAATTAGTATATGAGTATATCTTTCAGTATATCTTTCATTTCTTTGCATGTGTATGATGCGGGCCCGTGAATTTCGTAACGCGAGGACCAAGACCCGTATACTCGTTCCGCGTTTAACAGAAAATTTAATAAAATAAATTCTTATTGCATATTTACATCTGAATTGCAACATTCTTATTATAGAGAAATAAATTTCTTTCAGATAGCCATGATCACTAGGCATGCGGGTAAGGAATTTTATATATGAGTACAATAACTCGTACTTTTCTTTCCGTAATACTCGAGTAAGATAGCAATTAACTTGTAAGTCAATTATAGCTATAATTATGGTGGATCTCAAGAGTTACATCCGACGCACCTGTAGTGTACCATATTTTGTACACACATAAAAATACATATTACTTACAAACATTAAAGTTATCTGACTTAAAATGTGATAAAAATAATATAAAGAATGAATTATATAAGAAAAGAATATATAATAAAATACTTGTGGCCTCTAAGGATTTATCACTATTTTAATTTTAAGTTGCTGTTTCCTCGATCCATGCGATATGAGAAAGTGAAGTAAATTAGGACAAGATCTATAACACGCGATTAAAAAAATTAAATCATATAATCATACGATAAAGCAAGATATATTATTTGATCAAGAATATTTTTCTACTATTATACTTCTACGAAATTCATTTTAATCACAATAAAATTCTCTCACAGTCTTCAGTATGTCTTAAAAAATTCTGAAATTTCAACTATCAGTATACTTTCATTTAATTACAAATGCAATATAATTACAAATGTGATATCATAATAAACATGATATACATATTACATATATTTAAATAAGATAAAAAATATTTCTGTCCAATATAATTTCCCCAACATTTATAAAGACACTAATTCTTATCCATAGTTATACATATAACATCTAAAATATCCAACGATTACCGCTCCTCATGTATTGTATTTGTTAGCGCCAATAATGAACCGCAGATGCATAAAACATCGATTTTCGGTTGCCAATATTAAGACCATTCGTTTATGCATCAATTATATCCAAACTACAACATAAAAATAGATAAATAATAGATAAGATAAATAATATCTTAAAGTTGACATAAACGAGATTAAATATATAAGAAAATTAGACTATATAATTATCCGAATAATCGATAATTATAATAAATAAAATAATATTTTAGATTGTATTATAATGTAAGAATTAAGTAGAAAATCTTCTAAATAAAGAGTTATTTAATATCAAGAAACAAAGTATAATTTTTCTTGACATTTATATCAATGTTCCACATTTCCTAACATTTTCTATTTATCTTTTCTATTTCATCATTAATAATTTTCTGACAAATGAGATTTTATTTTTCTTAAAAAAAATTTTTTTTAATAAAAAAATTTCGAAATAGTTTTATCTTATCATTTTTTTATTCTTTTCGTTTTTAGTCGTTCAATGAAAGTAAGAAAAACGTTACCTTTATGAATGCCTGTACCATCAGTATTTATACCACCGATCGACACATTCCATATTGATCCTGTCGTTGATTCTGCGGACATTTCTGACGTCTATTTGGTACACTTATGAAATAAGCGAAAGCAGGAGTTTGGTTTTGTTGATAGTGTTGATACCCGTCAATCGATGTCGGTGGAAGATACTCGTTGTTCTGGCAAGTCGTTAGCGACAAACTGATCATTATCAATGCGATTACAGACGTTACGAACATTCTCATGAAATATGCCATTTCTAATATTTAAATTCCAGTAATTATTAGTCATACACACGAGACTAGCAACAAATTTTATTTGTTATCCTTGTAGTTAGAAATTGGAGGTATTAATCGCGTTATAATCTCAACGATTCACTGATTCTTGTTATATTCTGCCAGGTTCCTCCGAACGTACCCGCTATATATAATCATCTCTAGACGATTGCGTAAACTACGTTTTCACTACTACTTCAAACAACTCGCTGACGTACTTAAAATTTTGAAATACGTAGAAAGAGTGGTGATTAAGGAAGAAGCTATCCTTGAAGATTATACTATAAATATTCATTATGGATATTATATCGCGTTACTTCCTAGAAATAAAAATTAATTGTAATTAAGATTTTATAAGGAATTATATAATAATGATCTCTTTTTTACAAAGTAAAAATCGATTTGTTCTTTACAACATAAAAATTGATCTTAACAGTACCTATATATAATTATCTTCCCCACTCTTAATGGAAATAAACTATAATTTCTGTCTCTTTATTGTGTGCGATGTGTTTAGTTTCCCTTCCAATATAGAATTAAACATTGCTTGTGTCTAATTATTTTTACTGTTTTCAGAAGGACGATCTGATAACATTTATTAATTATTCGTATTAATTTGATATTGGTGCATTAATAAAGAATATTTCATCTCTTGTTTGTTAATAAAAATCGTCAGAGTATGCGTTATAATTAAGTCGCTCATTAGATCGCTCAGTAAAAGGTCAATTCCATAAAAAACATGAGATGTATATGCATTGAAATTCTTTATTTGATTCATTTCTATGATATTCATATTATTTATGTTACATTTTAATAAAGATAAACACGTTTTTATAATAAAAGAGAAAGAGAGAGAGAGAGAGAGAGAGAGAGAGAGAGAGAGAGAGAGAGAGAGAGAGAGAGAAGTATTAAAGTGAAACAGCTTCAGATTATCCATGTTTAATCTACAAGTTTAAAATAAATTTTAAGTATATGTATTGTATTGTAATTTAAATTAATCCTTATAGTATTTTGTATATTTTTCTTAAGAATAAACTAAAATAAAGTATAGAACAATAACAGTAAGAGAAATCTACAAAATTTGTCAAATAAATACAATTTTTGCACGTATTTAAGCAAATAATTACGTGATCATCAGAAAATTCAAATTGTTATAACAAAATTAAGTTTCAATTTTTACATATTAATCTCTATGTATATCGTAATATCTTTATTTTTCTATTAGTATAATAAAATATAAAATTACCTTAATCGTTATGTAGCAAACCATCGTATCTATTCTAGAAGATTTTATTTTGAGAACAAAATAATTAAATCGCTCATCTTTGACGTGCTTTTTGAGAGCAACTGCAAACTACCTAATATATGTATTTGACGATATGAACATTTATAATTGTATTTTTCACATGACGCACAAAACACGTAAGAATTTAATCCTCGAATTTTTAATGTATTATAATGTCATTGTCTATATTGAATATTATTAATTTATTCCTCAGATTTTCGGGCTTGTTTTGGACACAATGCCTTAAGTGTTGCTTTGTAATTCAAACTTTTATTACTTGATAAGGACCAAAAACTATGGTCGAAACGTCGTAAGAAGTTTTTTAATAAATTTGGCCAGTCGTGTCGAACAAAAAATTACCCTGATTATTTATTCACTGGCGAAGAGAAGACTCATCTACTAAAATAATTAAAAATCAATTTTATTATAGTTTTAATATTTTTATTCTTACTCATAATTATTTCGGCGGGTATTTTCCATCCTTATCCCGTGTACTATTTGTAGAATTCTTTCGGTAGACGTACAATGCTAGCAGGAAGATCTAAGTATGTGTACTTCTGAGGTTTAATTGCAGAAGAATTTTTTTTTATTTAGTGACAAATCGTTGGCGACAACACGATAACAACCAATAATAGATCATAAATATCATAAAATTTTTCATTTTTGGAACGCGGAAATTTTAGCCAGATTAAGAATAAAATTGATGCGATGTCTTGAGGAATAAATTCGTAGGAATCGTTAACTAAACGTTCAACGATTCTATGAAGATTAGTACACACATCCTACTAGGTACTCCTTATATATTGGCTATTTATAACCATGCCTAGACGATTACGTAAACCGCTTAACACAATTCATCAATATTTTTATTGCCAACCACGTTCAAGGCCAGCCGTAAAAGAGGTGTATAATTGACCAATTTCTAGAGAGCTATAAAAAGTTATAGTCTTTAATTTAAGGATATCAATATCACTTATATCACATAAGAATACAGCAATATTTTGCGAAATAACGAAAACTGAGATGAATGTTAAGATAAATATTTTATTGTTCCGTTTTATATGTTTTTTATTAAAATTTATTAAATTTAACTTTAAAAAAGAAATTTATACACGCAAATTATATATAGGGACAATAGAAGATATCTTATTAAATATTAATATCTTAACTAAATTTTAATTAAATACTCAAGCAACAGATCTCAAAAATACATTACGACTAGAAACAAAAATTTAAAAAAAGAAATTGTCAGCAATTTACAAGAAAAAAATGTAATTTTTTAACGCATTAAACTATTATGCCATTCAAATACGAATGACATCAAATTTTCGTAAGAAACTTCGTCATTCACGTTTTACGAAAAAAAGTAATTATGAAAGGAAACATATTTGCTTTCCTGAGACACTCATAGAATTGAGTGTCATCCATATATGAATGATGTGGCAATCAATGTGTTAAACAAAATTTTTTTGGAATATGTGATTTAGCATAAAGATATTATTATAAAATTTAAAAAATCAACAAATGCTAATCAATAAATGCTAAAAGAAATGCGAGAATAAAAATTCTCAGCAGAAACGTTATTATAAATACGGGTTTAGATCTCGTGTATCTTGAAAACACTTTGTTACTAATATTCAAGCAGTAGTAATATAGTAAACGAACATCTTAACTAATGTAGAGGATGGCAGAGACAAAAAGCGTGATATCAGCATACGTGAATTTTATAACAAATTGGTAGGTATCGTTGACCACTAGAGCCGCGCGAAACCGCCTCTCTTTATATTTATAATAGCGATCGTTTCATCATCTCGATCGCCCTTAGCGGGGCGGTTAACTGCTCCATACACGAAGCAATTAATTACGCGTAGTCTGCATTAATCTTTGCAAATTGGGACCGAAATCCTCAGAGTACGCCCTACAATTTATATGTACTCCCTGTTCATCTGATCGCACAATAAAACCAAACCATCCTATAAAACAAACGCTGATTTCTCTTTTCAACTCTCTGACTCTGGTTGGACAAGTGGAAGGTAAGGTCTTTTGTCACGGAATCATTATGTATACATGATGTTTCGACATAATTCCCTAACTGATTTAAATTAATATGATTAAAGTGATAAAAGCCGTGGTTTCCTTTTATTTATGCACTACTAGTAAAATAAATAAATATATACCTACATAAATTTCTACTACCCTCAAACATAAAACTAAAATGTAATTTACCCTCTTATTAATTGTTGAGAGTATTTAATACTTTAAGTTACAACCGAATTATAAAATCGACAAATACTTTAATTGCGTTTTTTATTTACTCAATCTTGTCGAGGATCAATTTTTGCGCCTCATAAATTCTTCGGCAAGATATCGTCATCAATTCTTGCTCCTTAGATGTATACAACAAACGAATAAAGGACTGTACGCCATTTCTTCCTACTACACACGGTAATGACATAAAGATATCCTTTTCCAGTCCGTGTCGGCAACCCTAAAATATATTTGACATTTTTGGCCAAAGAAGAGGACAGCTGTCTTTCACGGAAATATATTTTTAATTTAAGTTTGCAAGCAAAAAATTTACATATATTTATTATACATATCACTCAACTATTTTCTGTTATCTGTTATTACGTGGTAATGAATTAATATCAATTATACAATGTCAGATAAAAGTAATAAAGAAATAGCTCCGAGGCATATAAACGGTATCGCTAAACAGAAGTTTAATAGTTCTAATAAAACTTATCGAAACCTTCACGAATGTAGAAACAGTAAAACAGGCGCAAGTATTGCGCACGATAGCATCGACAATTTCGCTTGCACAGATTCCGACTCCCCAGCTGTGGTAGCCTTTCTTGATGATCAATTCGTTATCGGTACCGACAACTTTCGTATGCAAATCCCCCCAGGATTCTGGATCCGTTTTTGTGCCAATTTCTTTATTTATGTCTTTTAAAGGCATACCCATTACTGCAACGGCGGACCAGACAGGCACTAATATGTATCAAAATAAGGAACATAAGTGAACGGAAATGTTAAAATAAGAAAGAAATCGACAGATTAAATAAAAAAAGTATCGAATTGTTTATTATGATTTATAATGCTAATATTTTAATGCTAATTACCAGAAGCCGGTCCGCTTTCGCCAATGATTAACGCTTGAATCGCGCTTGCTGAAATTCCGAGTTTTTGAGCGATAAAGTACTGAAATCTGCAGCTGTCTAGAAATGTTCCTAGTCCTATAACACGGTTCGGTGGAAACCCAGACAGCTTCATAGCAACATATGACAAAATGTCGACTAAACAAAAAGATCGAAATAATAATTCAAGTACCGTACTTGTACTACGAGTTATAATACGTTAACAAATTAAATTATCTTGGTAGAGAGAAGCAATTGCCACAGTTGCCACATTACCATTTGTCAAATGTATAAAATGCCTGTTAGAGTAGTCAGATGACGTATATGTGCGATTTCTGGTAGCGCAAACACGTTAAATATGGCAATAAGACGTGTACCTGGCTTCGAAAGAATGAGAAGCACGCTGTTCGGCGCGTACTTGGAGACGCTCGGAATGACGTCCTTGAAAATTTTCAGATTATGCTCTAGATAATCGGCCGGCTGCTGATCTTCACGAGACTGGCTTCCAACTGTGATCACGCATACCGCTGCGTCTCTGGCACAGGCATAATCTATCGGAGCGTAATACACGCTGGATGATTTATCGTTTATCACAGAGTTTTATTTGTTTCCACGTGCTTTTGCACGAGGGATATTTCTGTAGGAAAAATTATGAAAAAAATAGATAACTTATTCTTTTCATTTTCAAATTTTCAAAGATTGCGAAAGAAATTGAAATACATCCAAGCTTTCAGCGTTATTATCATTTATTATTAATTGCTAATTAATTTCTAGATATGCAAGTCGCTCGAATGTCACTTATCGTGCAGCGTCGAATAAAATTACCGCGCAGTTTATTTTAATTTTATTAGCCTCTCGAGATGTCTCAATGCAGGCAATAACGCGCACGTATGTTACCTCTAGCAACCTTATCACTAATCGCGCGATTTATTTATTCGAACGTTAAAGCGCGGTTGTTTTGAGATAATTGCTCGTTACTCGCGGATAGTAGTGACGGTGTCGCTATTTTTTGCAGCCTCCTCCCATCGGGCTTCACCTTTGGTACCGACAATCCTGGGATTGCCGAGATACGCCGCCGCATGGCTGATGTCTTCTGCTTCCGCCTTAGCGAGATCCTCGTTCGCGTCTATAAGGATGAGCTCGGAGGCAAGGCGCTGCGAAAAATCACAGGGGGATGAACGGTAGAACAGGGTAGCAGGAAGAGAAGCTAGAGAGTAATTAACGACAACTGGTCGCTGCCCGGCAGGCAGCGTTATTACGCGCTTCGAATCGTTACGCAATGGGAGCATCAGGCCCTCCCCCCGGGAATCGCATTAAGATACGAGCGAGTGCGATCAATCGCGCCGTTTGCGAAGTCCCCTAATGCGAGGAATCGTTAAGATCCGATCAAGGAGCGGCGTCGAGAAGCACGTCATTTTTGGGAGGATCCGCTATGTGAGTTTCGCTTCGTCGTGATTGTCGTCGTTGTTGCTGCCGGTACCTGGTGACACAAACGACGTCTTACGCAGGGCGATAACTCATTCATGAATAATTATAGGACTGGTACGGCTTCTTCTCGCCGGTTCCTCTTCCCGGACTGCCTTCGGTCCTACCTCCGGCAGCCGCTCCAAGATTTTCGACCGTAGCGACCGCGTTCCTCATGAAATGTCAAACGAGCATGAAGAATGCTTCTGCGACCTCCTGTCCGCACGTGCTTCATTTTTCTCCCGCAATCATGGTTTCCTCCTAAATGTTGTCTATTTGTTTCCCCGTGAACTTTTTAGTTTCATTTACGTAACGTATCTACACGTATGCCAGGGATACCCATGGATATCGTAAATGTAACGTTATACGAGTCAGTGAAGTGTGGCAAATGGTGCGGCAAACGAGCGGTATAAGGGACCGCTGGTAATCTATATTCGTTTTTGAACGACGGATCATTAAGCTTCGAGCGGTTCTAATTTGTGCAGGCTAATTTGTGGTATAATGAGATATTTGGACGATCATGTAAATCACCCCGTAAAAGTTAATAGGCATTATTCTCCTAGGGCCGTATCATATACAAACGTTTTTATGGCGCGTATTAGATATACACTTTATCAAGACGCTTGCATCCGAACAAACGGATGTATTTTCCTCTGACAGATGGTGCTTTCACACTTCACTTAAGACAAACGTTGGGCTAACTAACAAAACGGCTTCTTAATATATTACGTTGCGCTCTCATGCTTCCGATCTGTTATTGTACACCACTTAATTATCATACTTCATCAAGCGTGATTTTCGAAAGGTATGGAGTATCGTGAGCTGCTAAACTTCTGAAGGTCCATCACTTTTATTGTTTCGCATTACCCGTGAGTTTGTAACTTCCACTTACGCTTATCACGTTTTAATGTAAATAAAAATTAATATTGTATATCGCAATATTGGGCATAATGTTAACTAACATTTGTATGAATATATTTTGTAATTAATATGTAAAGTGAGTCTTTTCTTATAAATTATTCATGCATAATTTTCTTAATTCTATTTGTAATTACATGAATATTTGGCGAACTTTGTCTTGTCGTTTCTTCTTCTTTCTCTTCTATGTATCATTTTTTTGTTTCCATCACAAAACTCATCAATTTCTTTTAATCCAGACAGACATATTTTTTTTAGCAGATAAAAATATTTTTGAAACTTCTCTTTAGCAATGTATTGATTATCAAAAAATATTTCATGCAAAAAAAATAATGCTTGATTATTGGATCATATATGTATATATTAATATACATATAACGGTATATTATATAATTCACAATTAATATAAAAAGATGGTGGATAGGGTAAATATTTCTAATCAGGTTTTTATCTTTCATAACCGTAATTAAGTAATTACATAGATGTTAAAACAGTAGCTATTGTAAACAAAAAATATCATATTACTAGAAACGTATTTCATCAAAATAAAATGTGACATGCAGGCAATAACCATAGCTCTTGAAACATTCGCACGATTCCTCATGATAAAATGTGATACAAGCTTGGAGGATGATTTAATCTCCCTGTTATTTTTACTGAATCGCTTGAACAAGCGCACAACAATCTGTCTCGCTATCTGACAATCTCTCCATAAGAAGACATAGCTATTTGCGTATTAAATATTGACGTAGATATGGTCTGGGATATACGTATCTTTCACCGAAGGTTTTGTCTGGTATAATTTGCGCAGCTTGATACGGACCATCCAACACGGTGTGTCGCAATAGAACGAGAAGCGGAGGGAACAAGACGAAAAAAGATATGCTTGGCGCATATAGTTGTGAAGAATTTGGGTACGGTAGGTTCGCAAGGTGGTCGGTAGGCTGTAGCGGTCGTATTTTCGTACCTCGCGATCATCTCGTTGATGCGATCTGCCACGCTGCGACGCGAGGTGCAGCAACACGATTCGGTCATATCTTTCGCTTCTTCTATCTTTTGCTGTTCTTCTTCATACTCTTTTTCCCGTTTTTTTTTCCGGAGCGTCTTCGGCCGCCAAACGTTCCGGTAATCAGGAGATCTTCATGATCATGTCGGACAAGCGCCACCGACATTTTGAACTCCGTAGTCAGTTTAAATGATCAATATTGGCTAGAAATACATGTTTCTAATTTTTATAAAAGCTGAGGAAGAGGAAGTCATTTGTCATTATCAAGAGAGCCAACAATGAAGCGGTTTTAAGGAAATCCATGGTATTAATTTGATATGAAACGCGGACAATTTTCCTTAAAAGCTGTTATCGTCTGCGGTAACGGGTTCCCTAATATCCTAGTTATTCTCGGTACCATCCTGACCTCCTCGATAATATACATGATAAACTCCACTACATATTATTTAGTCCCTCGATATACACCATAAGATCATCCAACGAGAAGTCTATCGTCCGTCAGTTACGCCCTCCGCGTCTCACCGCATGCACACACCATTGTTTGCCCTCGTAAATTTGCGGAAACCGAAACCTAGAATTAGTCGCCCACATTTATTACCCTCTACCGGAATGTACTCAGCATATGGATGCAACAGTGTTGCACCTTGTAACGTCGCAGCCCACAATGTGTTCCGTCTAACTGTTAATTTTCCTCCTTGATGCAACAGATACGAAATTATCTAAACAATACAATGGTAATATATGGTTTCATTTAGAACGTTACAAACAATACATTTTATATTCCTCGTATTTCTCATTATTACACAATCCAGGGTTTTGTTAAGACAAAAAAATAAGTCTATGCGTAACTGTGCCACGAAATTTCTAGAAAGCTTCTAAGCACGTCCTTCGTAAAATCTTGACTCAACTAATATTATGTAGTAATACTATTTGTATGCGTGGATTTCAGGCGAACCATGTTATAAATTGCAGTCTCTCTCCATAGTTACTAACATAAATCAGTCGGCTAGAGCCGTCCTGCGGGGGCGCATTGGCCGACGTGTAAATGCTCGCGTTACGATCCGATAACGAGCGAAAGGATCGGCCCACTTCTCTACATCTTCTATCGTCTTCTTCTTATCTCCCTCCTTCTTTCATGTTCCGCCCTGCTCCTTCCTATAACCGAATTCTGGTCTTCCGTGGATCATTTGCATAATAGCCTTTTTAAGCTGGCACACACAAACACACACTAACGAGCCTACATTCAGGATTCGTTCCCGTAAACCTGCACGTATACTCATGCATAAACCTACACACATTGGTGAGGGTATTCCTTGGCCCCGTCGTCCTTTGTTGGGTGCAACTCGAGGGTATCTCCCGAGGTCCGCCAACGTGGAGCATTATATCTTTGATCCTCACGAACAAATACGAATTACGTGCTCGAACCATGTGGATACCGGCGCTATGTCTCATTCACCTGGTATCATTGTGGACATGTTTAGATTGACGTATCGAGCACATTATCGTATCATCTGATGGAATGAGGCACGGATCGATTACGCACGCGTGCATTAATCAATGTTGATACACCTTTCTCGAAGTATATAAATGCACTTCAATGAAGTATATTAGTATTGACGTTGACTTATATGCATCAGAATTTTTACGAAATTAACAGTAATTTACAAAATATGCTGCTATTATATATTATACTATTAAACGTAACTATATAATAAATATGAAAAGTGTAAAGTTATTGCGCTGAATGCAAAACTAATTTGTAAATAAATTTTTATACTTACATAATATCTATTATAAAAGTTATAAAAAGTATAACAATTTTTTGATCATTATCTATGCATGTGCCATTATACAGTAATAAAAAATATATGTGCGGCTATATTTTACGTGGGAATAAAATAATTCAATTGTTGTTATAAAAATACATTACATACGCGTGTGAAAAATTAATTTAAAAATCAATAAAATAACACGAAAGGTTAGAAACTAGAAAGAAATAAAAAATCCGCTAACTTTGAATAGAATCGCTATAGCGACCGCGACACCCTTGGGCGCACTACCGACGACGACGACCTTGACACGATGGCCATCCACAAGATGTTCTGCCTGTTTGGTCAGTAAAACAGTTACCGTGTTGCCGGTGACCTCCGTTGATTTCCTTCTTGTTTCGGTCATATCCGATACACCGACGCTCTTCCACTTCGAGATGTAACACCAAATAATTTAGACAAACCAAAAATCTCTTGACATCGTGAATATTTCTAATTGAGACCACGAAATTTGACGCTCCGTATTAAAATTTATATAAGATAGGTTGCGTCTAGAAAAGCAGACAGTTGAAAAAAATATTTTTGACAGGAGGTCAATGAAGTTGACGACGGATACGTAACAAGTAGATTTACTGTCAATTTGGAACGGCTAAAATGGGATGTGCAATAAAGTGATTGTATTAATTTTGTATAATCGAATATGCGAGAGAGAGAGAGAGAACTCTCCTCGCCTCTCGTGTCCGACGTATATATCTCGTACGTAATGTACTATATGTACGAGATGTGAACCTCAAGTTATCTTGTAGCAGGAGATATACAATCCGATTAACACGTTCGATCACGGATGAAAAGATGCTATCGATAAATTCAATCGCGCCGTACAGAATCAATTATAGTCGGAAAGAATGCTCGCGTTATACAAAACGCTCGGGGCAGATGTAGAGACGAATCGCCAATTGGACGCATCGTTTCTATAGTTTTCGTTTTTCTGCGGATAGAAGGTCGTAAAATTGATCGACAGCTGCTGCGGAGCCGCACAGGTGGGATGCGTTGCGTTCCTGGAGAGATACTGCCAATTTGTGTTTTACAGGATATTTGAGAAGGGATCGAGAAGGGATTCTTAGAAATTGACTCTTTTATTCCTTATAGACTTTACTAATTCAGTTACTATTTTCTTCTTTATTGTAAAGACGTTATCTTGTTTCGCCCCAATAATCATTCAATTTCCGCGATTAAAAAGAAATACATATATATGTAACACAACGACTTTACTACACAACAAGACTTAAAGCTAATGTAAAAAAGGGTTGTAGTTTAAATTATCCAATCTCCTTTATCCGCAACTCTCAACCATATACTCGCCTCGCATGCAACGGAGGAGTGCATTTTCATCCGCCCTTTCACCTTTCCGCCGTACATCGTTCGGCTGCGTAAATCAAAATTCGATCGAGCAAAAAAGAAACGGTAATAAGCTCCGCACGCGTGGAACATTGTAGCGCGAGTTGCATGTACCGTTCGCAGGCAATCTTAGGAGAACGCGGCTGGTTTAATTTTCCAGGAAATCGAGTTTCACTCATATATATCGTTTATTACGGCGATCGAATGTACGCACGCGGAAACCGGTTGCCAGGTGCAGCATCGCCTTTATTGATGAAGATGCATTCTAGGACGTCGCTCCTTCCTCTCCCCCCCTTTTTTCTCTTCCTCGCTATTTCCGCGTCGCGTATCCGTTCGCATCCGTTCGCAGGTCCCCTACGTTTCTCGTTCTCCCCTTTTCCTCGGCCGGTCGTCACTCTTCAACGTCGCTCGACTCGCGAAGAATGCCGCATTCGCGCAGCACACCGCGGATGCTGTCGGCGCACCGTTGTACCGCCGTCTTTTCCTGATCGTTCAGCTTCTGTCGTACCGTGGCGCAGACACCCTCCCGACCGAGAACACAGGGTACCGACATATACACGTCTTTATCGGTTCCGTGGGCGCAACTCTGCGAACAGAAATTCCTCGATCTTGTTTCCTCTGTCGCGCCAATTGACATGCGAATAGGTGCGTCTCAGAATGCTTTTCTCCAACGAAAGTAGGGATTGCTTGTTAGCAAAGAGTCAATATAATTATGAAGTCAATAAAATTACAAAAGAAACAGATTGAAAATTTATCATTATCTTACAATTATTAATATGTAAATTCTAACTTTCTTTTATATTCGATTTCTAAATAATTATCCTATAATCTATGTTGCAAAAACTAATATTGAATTTTTATGCAACTCGAATCTGTTTTCAGAATTAAATTAATACGATTCTTTTTGATTTCGGAATAACATCAGCAATAAGCTATTAAAATCTCTCTAAATCCATTAAATAATTTTACAGAACGTTAACTTGATTATAACTCTCACGTGTATGTACGTCGACGCTGGCAATACGACTTTAGTATTCCTGACGATGGCATCAACGATCTCAGCGGTGCAGAAGCCAAGGGCCCAGCAGCTCGGCCCTCCCTCGCCCTTCTTCCGATTAAGCTCCGTGTCGCTGTAAACACAACGCGAAGATTTTATTACTTCCTTAAATTCTCTCGAGAATGTCCTGTGATCTTAACCACCGACGTTTTATTTACAGCTTCAGAAATGTCACGCCACTTCTCGGGATCATCCGCCTCACCCATTCGTGGGTTTATGTCGCGTATCTTCGTACCCGCCACATGAACGCTCGACCATATGGAAACTGTGTGAAACGGCAGATGTTGGAGGAAAAGAGTCGCCGTTAACAGTTAGGTCGTTTGCAATATAACTAAAGTATGTATAATATTTTTCAACTCAAATAATATTTGCATATGTACACGGAAAGAACGGTTTTGCTGAAATATTAAAAAATTTGGCCAGATACAGATCTGAAAAATAATTTTGTTGGATCATCAAAATTATTTTTCAGATCTGTATCTGGCCAAATTTTTTAATATTTCAGCAAAACCGTTCTTTCCGTGTAAAAATAACGCCTATATTTTTAAACCGTTTGAAAATATTGCAATATAGTATTAGACTAAAAATAGTGTTCATTAAAATCTTATTGCTAAAAATCATTACACTAATAAAAAGAGAAGCTCTCAATAACTAATCTATGTAAAATTAGTCAGGACGTCAATCAAGTACCAGATGTGTCGCCCTGCGCGCCGATACTCATGCAGTTGATCGACGTGCGTGCCAGTCCCAACTTCCGACTCAGTAAATCCTGAAACCTGCAGCTATCGAGCAGAGTTCCCGTGCCAAGTACTCTGTTTGAGGGAAACTTGGACAACTTCCAGGTGATGTACGACATCACGTCGATCGGTTGAGTTACAACTAGTAACACCGCCTTGCAAGCCAACTTTGCGATTGTAGGGACGATCTTCTTGAATACCTCGATGTTGCGCTTCACATTCAACTCCTCCTCGGGTTTCCTTTCGCAAACCGCGATTACTACTACTGTCGAGTCTTTTACCTTGTAGAAATCTAAAATGCAATCAATTGCAGATTGTAGATTATCGTGGAATGGTGGTTTCTAGGTACGGATGCGTTTTAGGCACATCTTCGTGAGAGAGTTAAGGTATAAATCATTCCGAATCTTTAAAGAAGACACTTGGATATTCACGCGAAAGAAGTCCTAACGGGAAATAGCTTCGTTAAGAATCAGATATGCCTTTCCGGAGAACCTCTCGCCGGAGAACGTCTTATTCAACCGCGCAATCATCAGCTCCTCGGAAGTGCGTGGAATACAAAACGACGAGAGCGGATAAGAAGTTTTCTCCCCTTTCGAGAGAGAATCACCATCGGAAGAGATGCGCCGATAACGATGGCAGAGAAGACAATCCGGCATGGTCGGAAAAATAAAGAGTACAGATCCGAGGTAACACCTTCACAAAATGCTTGTAGTAACACGCAGCGGTATCGCAACTATACGGAAGATACATTTACGACGGAGAGAGATGTTGTTACAGATAAACTTGGCAAGCCCGTAAAAAAGTCGTCCCACTTGTTCCAGTAATTGCTACCTCGCACGAGACAAGATCAGAAAGAATCATTCCGCTATCCTATGTAGGTATAAATACCGACGCTGCGTTGTACGCAACGCCAAGGAAAGTCGAACAAACCGAAATCGTTCCTGAGATCAAACGTGCAGCAATTCGATGAAACTATCCACGAGATCAAACCTGGTCGTACCACACTTTCCGTTACTGTCCTTCTGGATTCTCACGAAGAATACGGCGCTTTTACAACCGGCTGGCCGCTCGTCGGACGGGGTAACCGCGCGCTGTATGCACGCTGGTAACAGAAACAGAAAACCGCATCGTGGATTCGATCACGGCCGAGATAAATAAGAGTGGATGAGATTTACGAGAGTGTCCGTGAAAAGCTCAGGGGAAACGCTCGCCCGGTTCACCAGCGTGTAAGCGCCCGGCGATGTAGATGAGAATCGAGATTAAAGGACAGGTCCGAGGGGGATTCTGGCCCTCGAAACTCGCCGCTAACTCAAAACCCACCTATGTGAGAGCGTTGTTTCTGAATCGCTGCACGTTGACAGGGGACCCTTGACGGGCAACCTAACGGATCGTTGCTTAAAATGGGTGTTGATCGGAGCCGATGATCGTGACACGTCGGTGACGCTCGGCAGACTCATCAGTTCGGACGTATCAATCTAAAATTTCTGGAATTCGTGCTCTGTCGTAAGCTGCCTCGCACCTAACGTGCGGAAGGCCTACATCGTCCGTAGGCGTTCACGACTCGTTGATTCCATGGTTGTGAATAAAGCATGACGACGAGATCATCTCAAGTGTTAACCGCTGTGACAACTCTAACACCGGCTTTATCTGACACGGATAAAACGACGAGGCGTTTCTTGTAAGAATGACGCACGGTCAGGAAGCAAGCAGGGGAAAAGTACAGTTGCATAGGTGTATTGTGTAATCGTTATAAGTTTTATTTATCGCAATGTATATAATATCTAAATATATATTTTCAGCATCAAAAGTACCTGATGTGCCAATCACCAACGGGCATCCCAGAAAGATACCAGCGTGCTGAATGTCCTCGGCTTCGGCAGAAGCCTTGTCCACGTTTTGATCGATCAGACAGACCTCACTTGCTATGCGCTGAAGATTACGCGAAATAAAACGGTCAATCAAAGCTTGTGAGCTATATACGATTACCCTATACATGTACTGACTCTCATCAGAATCGCGATAGCGCAAGCCATTCCAACTTTTCTTGTACCCACGATCGAAACTTTGACAGGGTGCGGATAGGCATCGCACGGTCCTAGTTGCGTCGTTATTAAAGCGTTCTTCGTGGTAGTTGTCGTGATTGGAGTTTTATCGACCTATTAAAGACATGTTTTCCTATATCGTAACTATATCTATTTGTTAGGAACTTACATTTTATATCAGTAGAAATAGATTTGAATTCTTTCATTTGACAAGATATGAAAGAGCATTATTCACGACTTACGTCGTCGCATTCGGTTTCATCTGGCACTTTGCCGTCGGCATTGCTGTCCCCTAGGGTATCGCCCCTTTTAGATATGTCAGATCCTTCGTCAGCCATGCTCCAGTCGTTGCTGTTAGCTCACCGAGCAGCTGCATGAGCGGTACATTTAATGAGAACACGATCCCACCCGTCTGTGTACTTTGGTAACTATGTGTGTACTCGCACCCTGCTCGTTCGAGACATATTAACGCTTTAGGTGTATCAGCCGCGTCGTTTCATCATCCTCATTACCTCAATCGCGTGACTTCCTTTTCCTATGTTATTAACTCCGGACGCTCGTCGCGGTGGTCGCTGCTTCTCAGGAAGGGGCTTATAAACGGACGATGGTCGAGTCGCTGCTTACGCTTATGCAGATCCGGATCTACCTACGCAGAAACGAGGCATCGGTTTTTGAGGTGAACCGGGTATACCGCCGTTATGAGGAAGAGAGAACGTCCGCGAAGAAGAGGTAACCGCACGAGAGAAACTCCGAAAGAAGAAAACTCTGGAAGAATAACGGCGGAACTTATCCGCGCGCTTTGCTGTAAATTAGCCGCAGGTAGTCGTCGTAGAAACGCAGGTAACCCCTCGTGCCTCCCGTCGTTCCGGTGTTCCACCGATACATTCCCGCGGCATACACTCGCGGATATATATCTACGCACGTGGTGCGTGCACGCGCGTAAAACACTCGGTTCTGCCGAGACCTATTAGTTGGTCACAGCGAATGAATATGATTTTAATGACTGTTCCGAATGAAATAATTAACCCCGTGGCACACGTTAAATCATACGCGACTTTCTCAACTATTTCTGCACGAAGGAATTCTATTAAAATCCCGAGAAGAGGTTTTTCCTCAAAATGAAATACTACCGCCGACGGAGACAAATCTTTAATAGTTAATAATGATACCAAAGCTCGTACACGCAGTGTATCTTCATATGCCTAATACATATTACGCCCTCTTAAAGTTGCGCGTGAAAATGGCCGAATAATTTTATTTATCTTTTCATCTTTAATTTGCATCAGCTTTAATAACTTCGTAATCATGTCTCGATGGAAATTTATGTAAAGAAAAAATCGTGACGAAGTCTCGAAGTTTCGAAAGAAAAAAATCATCTAATATATCATGTATGTTCAAATGAGCGGACGGGAGATTATTAACGTCATCTTGTTATATTATCTTCGAGACAGGCCTAAAGACTCCAGACAAACCATAGCAAAAAAAAGAAAGAGAGACACATGATGCCATATATTCATCCGAATGTACGCGTTGAAAGTAACTCCTTGCGTCTGCGATATAATGCTCGAGCGACAATCTTAACCATCTGAAAAGGGAGCAGTTAAAAAAGTAAAACTTTTCCATTTACTTTGGTGCCCGCAGATAAATCATGCCTGCTGCATTTAGGAGTAGCGAGCGAGGCGTTCCCGGTAGTTTGGGCATCGCGAAGGTTTTAACACACATTCGAAGATGGATCTGCCTCTCGAGAGAGGTCTCGTTTTTCGCGCGTGGTCCATACGACTGGCCAATCCGCGCTCACGGACACATTCAATTTTAGTGTTAATAATCGCCGGGAAAAATGACGACCTTAAACGCGGCCATTCATCAGGGCCGATCGATATTGCGAATGCGCCTTAACGACGGAGAGATACCATCGACCGTCCCGCTACAAAGTTATTGAATCGCGTCAAATAATATACGAGCCAATAATGTATGAATAGTCCTGCAATTATGGCCCGCCGATCGTATCTAAGGGCGCGTTGTAATTTAGTAATCGTTCATTCTCACCGCACCGGACGGAGAATCGACGAATATCGGTTGATATCGATCGGCCGCGTTAGTACGCGATTTTTTTACACGACGTCCAAAGTTTAGGGAGCGCAATTGCTATAATTCGCACAACTCCAAATCGATAAAGCAATCCCCCGCTCTCTACGATTACTCGCTACCTCATCTGATTCTCTCGCAGCGGTTATCCCGCTAGGTTGCCGCAGGTTTGTAATAGGATAATATGTTTCCTATCTTTTTAATGACCCCGTGACACTTGTAACCATTCATAATGCCAGTTAAAATCGGTATCTACCAATTAAACGATTTCCTAATAACATCTACGCCGGATCGGAAAGATGGTGGGATCGGAGGTGAGGAAGTAATTTCGAATCTGACATTTATAGTTAAGCGTCGTGAGTGGGAACGAAGCGCCCTGCTTCCAGATAATTAATTCTCTACCTTAATTAATCATGCGAATTTTATCGAACGTCGAAGCGGAGGAGCACGATACGAATCGATACAACACCGTCGCAGAAATTTTCCTACGTCTATGATAAAGTCTGCCGACTGACGCCAGTAAATCTCGCCGATTCTCGCATCCAGCTCAAATCTGCTATTGCGGTTCTGCGACACCCAAACGTACGGGTGCGAAAGAGGCCCTGGCATGGGGACACGAATCGGCCGTGATAAAGGCGTGATTCGACGATAACGATGTCTCGTGAGGCAAAATTTAACCGAGTGGACGGTGCAAACGAGCCTCCGCTTACCGCGAAGATAATCCTCGAAGGTTAGTCGTAAGCAACCGATCTTCTGGTACCCAGACCCAGTCAACCGATCCAGACACCGGCTTGCGCATGCCTTCGGTGCACAATGGTAGTATTGCAGCTGATACAAGTATGTTCGCCGTGCAACCGGAATTTTAATTGGCTATTTGTTTGTCCGCTACACTTCGCGGAGCTGCTATTGTCCGTCCTGCCGCAGGAGAACGACCATCACCTCTCCTCTCTCTTTCCTTGCCTCGTCCCTTCTTCCACACCCTTTCCATTGCTCGCGGTCGCTTCATCGCCCGGTATTAATCTACTTTTAAGAAAGGAAGCGTTCCACGTACACACACTATCGGGTCGCTCCTTTAATGTATTAGAATTGTTTGATTTAATCCTTGAAATTTGGAATCTTTTCTCGGAGCATTAAACCGGTGTAAAGAAAAAGGATTGAATATTAATTAAATTTTTCAGATCAAGCACACTACCAATTTGTATGCATTGTATGGATTTACGAAAAACAATCTAGTATTTTATCATGTTACATATATTAATGAATATATTAATAGATACAACTGCATAACATTTTAATATGATGTACATACACATCTATTAAGCCAATTCATTATATTAATAAAAATTTTAATATTTCCAAAACAGTACTTGTCTAAATAAATTACTTAACACAAGCATATTAGAGAAAGATAATTCCTTATCTCTTCGCATTTATTTTAAAATTTCCGACTTGTATCGAAAGTTTACGCATATTTCGTGGTTTCATTTCTATTGCATTATATTATATTAAGATATATTTTAAAACCACTTGATTTTATATTTGCGCATTTCCGTATTATATTGATAATTTTGATGATGTTAATTCCATTTTTAACACGTATACAAGTTTAATTTAATGTAAAAATTTTTATTTTTTAGGATGTATTCTAATAAATTAGAAAGCTGCAGGTTTGTTACAGTGTAAAAATCAATACATCAGTATAACCAATACGGTTCAGTTGTTCGGAAACGTATAGTAAAAGCAAAGCAAGGAGCTCATAATAAAACTCGCTCGAAATACGGCATTTTTATGTATGCTTCATGAATGATAAAATTGATTCCAATTAAAATGCCTCTTTTAGGCTGGACCCGAGCTCGATATAAAGCAACTGAATGACGTGAACGCTGAAGAAGGCTGCATAAGAGATAATGCCATCGGTACTCTCGGAAACAAAGGTTACGAATACAAAATCGGCAGCCCGAGAAATATTTTATTGGTTTTTTCCGTGCATCTGTTGTGTTGATTAATCGCAACGTTATTTACAAGAGCTTCGAGATTCATTTTCGCCACGGTAATTATGGACCATTTGAATGGGCAAGGCGGTTTTCCTTTTTGGAGGTGTGCGTGCGCTCCAGCGTAATCTCACCAATGATCACGTACGATATTAAAAATTTGCCAGCTCTTGGCTTTCAATCGAACACCGGAGATCTCAGAGCACGGTCGTAGGAGGTCGGGGCTTACGTTACGTACTCGGCCACGTACGTACGACCCCCGTGGCTCGCTGAAATATCGCGCGGACGCCGGTTCATTTCGATATTCTTGGCCCTGGGGCCTCGATGAGGAGAACTCCTCTCGGGATCGGGGCGGCGGAGGAGGGCCGGCAAGAGACCTCTCGTTTTATTACATCGCATCGGGAAGGGGCGAGGCTGACGCGCAATTGTTTATGCTCGTGTCCCGCCCTATCGGACGCATCGGACACATTCGAACATACCTACCACGTATACGCCGAGCGTGCTGCGTGATGGTGGTGGTGAACGGACGTGGTACGCGCGAGCTGCGTACCCGTACCCTCTCGTCCGCAACTCTGCCGCACTCCTCTCCGTGCTCCTCCTCTTTGTTTCTTCGTTCGGGCTAAGATTATTAATGGCCAGACCGAGGTCCGATACCCCGAAGTGTCAGCCTCATGACAATGACGAAGCTCGCACCTCGAGTCCACCCTCCCTGTCTTCCTCCTTCCACCTCTCTCTTCGTCTAAGGACGAGTACTGTGTGTTATCGCGTGTGACTTCGATTGACGCCGTGGGTTATTGCAATGGAAACGGCGTAACGACGTGATTTGCAACGCAAGATCGCGCAATCAGTTTTTTTATCGCGCGCAATCGGCTTTTTGTGTGCTACAATTCTTGTTACTTTACAATTCGTCTCGCAATTTTAATAATAATGGTCATCCTAGATAACAGTAAATATTTTTAAAAGTTTAATTTGTATTAAAATGATTACTTTTTACAAAATAAAATATATAAAGTTGTTAAACAATGAATTGTATAAAGTTGTTAAATATTGCAATGAAGAAAATGTTCATAAAAATATTTAAAACTATTCACTCCATTCAAGTATAAACAAATATAGGGGAAAAAAGAATAAAATGCATGCGTCTTAAAATTATAGCTTAGGCAAATACCCAGGAGAGAGAATGCAGAAAGGGAACTGGTGCGACGATCAGCTGGCAGATGTTCCTAAATGATATCTATATGAGCGAGTAGAGTATTTTGAATGACATCAATGGTAGCAGGTGTTGCCTATCAGATCGTCGGACAGCCTGATTTAAGCGGATATATAGATCATGAGAACATAAAACTGCTTTATTTTCTCTTCAGACAAGCAAACTTAATCTCGCATCGAGCCACATTCCTAGGACCTCCCAGGATACATGTCAGGTGGAAGGAAGTACACCGTCGAAACCGCAAAATTAAGTCTTTACGCATTATGATCTCGCTTAATTAAACGCGAAATAACGCCAAATGTAAAATTGCTCAGAGACGAAGTAATTAACTCAAATTTGCAAGGAGAAAAATGAGTCAAATATACGGCTTCCGTCCAGCGATAATTAATACCGAAATTCGGCAGTGTACTGCGTACACGGATGGAAGCTCGAAAGAGAAGGTAAAAAGCAGAAAAGGTAAAGAGGCAAGTTGGAAGCGATGTCGAGACGAACGAGTTGCGCGAGCGACAAAATGGCGCGGACGGAACCGGGGGGCTCACTCGGGAAGCGATAAAATCGCACGAGCGGGGAACGCGCTGCGCTATCTCGGCATTCGCGCCGCTGCGCAACGCGACTCCGCAATCTGTCTCCTTTTCTCCGAGCAGAATATCGTTCGCTTTCTCTGCCGATCTCTGCCTCGGGCGGGTCCATTTCTCCGGGTCGTTTTCCGTCTCCGTCACGATTGCCGAGCTCATTCGGAAGAGAAAGAAAGAGAGAGAGAAAATTAATACTCGCCAAGTGTGCGCGCGGTCATAAAGCTTCCCCGCGACGCGGTAATTATGTGGGGCCGCGTGCATTATGCATCCTCGTCCGCGCGCCGCACCACGTTTCGTTGTGGCGAAGCCGCAGTCTGCTTTACGAGCTCCTGCTTGTAATAACAAAGCACCGCTGTATGATGACACGTTAAAAACCGCGTCCGCACCCTCGTAAGTCAAGGCCACACCGGCTTCGGCGAACAAACCGCTCCTCTTTGCGCGCGGTAGCGTGGGCTTGGTTGACCCACTTTGATCTCGTATCGTGTCGTTCTGCTCCGAGGTCTTTCTGGGATGCTTCGACGCGTCGTCGGATGTAAAGAAAAAGATCGCGTCGACAACCATGACAATATACGTAACATGCTGATACGATATAATATATGGTTTAATTAAATGTTTAATATCTAATAATAGAAGCATATTTTGTGTTACAACATTATAAGAAACGCAATCAAATTTTGTTTTACAATCTTACACTGAGAAAAATGGTCTGATTACATGAACAAGACATATCTGATAGAATGCATTCTGGTGAGACGGAACAGAATTTCTGATTGTCGTGATTGGACTCAATTTTTTGTAACTAGAACATTTGATAGACTTAACTATAAGGATTTGATTAGTATTTTCCAGTTGGATTAATAAAACTTCTAGTTACAAAGAAATGTGCAACCAGAATTCTAGTTACATTACTCACTGCAGCGCACTCTAGCAGTTTTATTATTGTGTGAGTTGGGTGAACATTAATAACAAATTCTGGTATATTTAACAGGAAGAAATTAATCATGCTCATCTGGTAATTCCTAAAAGAATTCTGATTTGTTCATTTTCCAACAGACATACTGGTTGAATCTAACAGAATTCCAATTAATGCAACCAGATATTTTTTTTCTCAGTATATATACAAAATAATTAAAAAGTAAGAAGGTATATCTTGTAAAAAGATATACTGTGTAGATATAAATCTGTATATGACTTTTATCAAAAGACATTTAATAATTGCCCGCAAAAGATTGTCCGTAGCAATGATGTATTAGATAGGAAATTTGAAATTAGGCTTGGCCGTCGTAGCAACGGGTGTTAATATTCCACTGTGATCTATCGCCTCGTGTTGGCGTGTCCGAAGAGTTTAAATCGTGATTAGGATATGGATGTGGTGAGGGTTGTAACGGTGTGTGACTTCCTGGCCACTGTTACCAGCCACGTTGAATCACCGTGGAAATGTTTCTTTGTGGACATAGACGAATCGCTTCGGCTCTCCGGTAACGAGGCAACGGCACGCCAACCGTTTTGTAATGTTCGTATGTTAATGACTAAGTATGAATCTCGTTACGGAGAGTATGCCTATGCTGATATAAACCATAATGCATCAGAGAACCGATACTTCACGGAGCGCGTTTCGCCTAAGGATACTTCATGAAGACGTTAACGCGGCTGGAATTTGGCGTACATGCCCTTCCATGCGAATAAGCTTGCATCTTTGAAGTACTTTGAAGTACCAACAGGAAGTTGCCATTTCCACTATCGTAACTTTACAAACACTTTATCACAAATGAAACGAAAAGGAAATAAAAAGTCCTCTATAAATAAAATTATTAAAGATTAGTAAAATAAAATATATGTATAAATTATCTATTGTCTTTATAAATATAATATATTTTGTTAATAGTTTCCCAGCATTGTTCAGAAAGTCAGAAACGTTTATACCTTATTTTTTATATTCAAAACTGCTTTCTATGAGCAAATAAAATACCACGCTTTGTTTGCTCTTGTAGATAATTAGCCCATCCGCGGACACTTTTATTCCCGTCTATAAGAAGCACAACGTTTCATTCTGCAATTTGCTTGAGTCGCGCTTAACTATTCCCTAAGCCACTTTGCATTTATATGAGCACACCTCGTCCTCCCTCAACGCGAATGCGTTCCGTATGGCGAGACGCACATATGGAGGACAGCGTGCACATTTACCTAGTCAAGAGAAGAGGGAAGAGAAAGGGAAAGGGTGAACGGAAGAGGACATGGCGGAAGGAAAGAACGCGCCGCATGTGCTGGGTGCAACGCAACGGCGACGCAAGCTGGATGCAACGCGATCGTAGAAAGTCCTAAGCCCGCGCTGCATTCGCACGGGAAAGAGAGATGAAGAGAAAGGGCAAACGGAAGAGTCGAGGTGGAACCAGAGGTGGAAGGATGGCGGCGCGCCGACAAGAAAGCAAGACCGCGAGAGAACCCGGAGTAGATGAATTATGTTAAACGCCTGTTTAAATACATGTACGCCTAGGGATACACACAGTGCGCGCGAGTCAAGGAGGCACCGCGCGCCATTCGTCTTCTCGATTTATATTAAATCGCCTCTCGAATGACCCGACAACGGCTCCGGCCGAACCGCGCCAGTTCGGTGTTCATTCTTTGTCTTCGGTTTCAACGAGCGCAACAAATATTTAAGGCGAACAGATATTTAAGGTCCAATTTAAGCAGGGTATCTGCTTATGCGCGCGCAACATTCTTTAAAACAGTTCTAATAATTCGCAACTGTCGTATATAAAAGTATATTTACTTATACGACTATCGTATTTAAAGAATGTTTTACTTATAAATTTGATAAAAAAAAAAGAATTATTATAATATATTTCTGTATTTATATAAATTTGCAAATAAATATAATATGTTTACAAGAATTAATTATAAAAATATAACAAATTACTCTACAACTAATAATATTAAATGCCCGTAATAATACCGATAGAGATAAAATAAAAAATGTCGAAAAAATTTTTTTTTACCATCACAAAGCTTCCTCTATGAGGAAGCAATTATTTTATGTCTGAAAAATATATTTTATTATCTGATATATATCCTGAAATATTCTTGCTGGAATGTTCTTGTATGTGTGGGTGTCTACGAGCGTTTTAAAGGTTACATTCCTAGTGGACGGCTTGGCCTTCAACAAAATTGTAGAATGGTTATATGTGGCCTTGAGCTCTCATCGTGAACTATGAACCACTCTTCCAGCTCTGGTGAATGCTCTGGCACAACCTTCATTTCGTAGTTTAAGGTCGCGAGGACGCGATATGCGATACACCGTGCGTGTAACATGTACTCCAGTGCTTTGAAGTAACAATAACTATGTATCATTATTATCGCGTAACGAAGACCACATTAATATTGAGCGAAACCGAATCTTGATTAAATAAAGCTGGTCGTGAATCGATCCTAAGCTAAGCACGTTTCTATTTACTCTCCAATTGGACGATCGTCTATCATTTATCGATAGATCGTAACTCCTGGGCTGATACGGTATCCTCCTAGCATTCCGATGTATTGAGAGCCGTGTATTTCTCGATACACCCCTCCGAACGTGCCTTATATCGAATCATTCGCTCAGAACTAGCTCGCTCAAGCAGCGACTATGGCTGTATCGTACCTAACCGATCGTAGCTGATTTACTTTACGACTCGTGCTGAATAGCAACAATATATAAGCTTTATTCTCATAAGCGATCACCGCCGGTACGGTCAGGTGTAAAACGCGCTTTCGCACTCTCTTCGGGCAACCCTCGCGGAAGAGGAAACCTGAAATGCGATCCCCGCAGAACGGACTTGCCTATATCCGTCGGTTTCGTGCAGGTGCACAACCGTGATAATACGTATTAGAACCGGCTCTTTCGCACGCGGAAATTGTTGCTTAGCACGGAAATCCTTAATCTAGTTTCATTATAAAGACATTGCACCCGACACTTGAACTGCCAGAGAATTTACGCTAAGCCACTGCGAGGCCTTACATTGTGTGTACGCACGAAACGCGAGAAGGATACCAAATCGGCTTTGCTTCCTGAAACACGCGCGATAAATCAAGATTAAAATCGTGAGTTCGTTTTATATTTCGCGGTCGAACCTGAAGCGATACGTTGAACGTGATATCGGACCGCCATTACCTGTTCTATTAAGCGGGGTATCTCTCTCCTGGCTTTATCTAGATATATGTACGGACATACCTTCTAGGAGATACTAATCAACAGCACTCAGCGATGCCGATTCACGCAATCCGTCTCCGACAAATCAAACGCGGGTGCGGTGAGAGGAGCGAGCCGCGCCGACCCGAAGCGGGAAGAGATAATAAATAGACTTCGGTGTTCGCATGGTAAGGTTCGCTGCGTATGTAACGGGGTGGCCCATTATCTTCCAGATATCGTTGGTCAGGCAAATAGACGATAAATATTAATTGGAATCGGCGAGATAAAACAAATGAATCCCTTTGCCACCGGTACGAGCGCCGGTCACGCGCCTCGAAGGAGGGACGAAGAGCACGAGGAGCGCGAACGCGCCGAGAATCGTGGGTCGAATCGCGAAGATGAGAACGGAGAAGAAAGACAGCGCAAGGAGATATACGCGTGGATCCGATGAAGAGAAGAGAAAGAAGGAAGAAGAAGAGAAGGAAAGGAGCGAGAGAGAAAAAGAGGAAGCGAAGGGAGACAGAAAAGTGGTCAGGCAGAACGGCGACGGCCCCGGCTGGTGATTTATATAGAATCATATCTCCATCTGAATGTCTTCATTTTTAACGCACGGCCGCGCAATGGTCTCTCCGCTCTCGGCGGCTTCGTTTCGGCTCCTCATCTTTTGCGCCCCCTCACGTGCCGCCCCAACCTTTCACGTGCTTCTGTCTCGCTCCGTTTCGTCTCATCTTGAAAAACTGTTCGCTCGCTCTTAAGGATCGACGAACGAAAGCTCGCGAATGCATCTCGGAGACTGACACACTTCTCCGATGCATCTTCGGTGGTCCGTACAATTTAATTTCTTCGTGCACGCCGCCCTTTTTCCCACCCTTTGACCCGAAAGATACGCGTTGGATTCCCAGGTCACGTTATATGTAGGTGCGACCACGTTCGAGACGCTCGACACGCACGAGAAAACGCCTGCGAGGGCTGAACGCAGCCACGATGATCTGGTAATTTTGTATGGAACGCCGATCGACCGACGACCGGTCGATACGCTTGCACCGGTCGATTTCGTTCCATTCGCGCGTGCATAATCGAAGAAGCTCGGTTTTCGGCGCACTTCCCGATTGTCGCGGTTGGCCGAATTTGAAAGTTAAAGAGAAGCGATGTATGTTCGACAACAATTATGGACTGCTCAAAATATTTAACGATAATTTTGTCAAATTTTCTCGCGATTACTTTTCTTTAAAAATCCTATATAAACTGACAAAAAAAGAAGAAGAAATGTTTATATTGCACTATTGTGCATTGAGAATTGATGTTTTCATTTAATACCTTTCTTTAATAAGATATAAGTAAAAAATGCAAGACGTTACATTCTACAATACAATTTAGAAAAGAAGATAATGACGAAGTAAATCTGGGAATTATTCGGGTATGTCGGATACTTCAAAAGAACTTTGCTTTAATCTTTCTCTACACAAGCGTTCGTGTATCATACGCATAAATAACGTGAAGATGAAACAACATTTTTATCTGATTCGTCACCTTTCGTCGAATCGGGATTTAGATGTATATACCCTTTTGACAGTAAAAGAAAATCCGACAAGAGGATCTATCGCGCGACACGTAATTATTCATAGATATCTGCATAAGTGTTCAGTGTAAAGTACGATTATGGAACCGTGATTACGGAGAGACGTGTACAGGACGTTTCCAGGGGAAATCGCGCTATTAGACGCGGCACGATAACGTAATAGCGCGCGTACAAAGAAGACGGAGAAGGGCGCACTTAGGAAGCGATTTGTACGCGCCTTGTAAGCGATGATCATTACGAATGGTAATCGTTACGAGAATTCATGGCCGGCTCGATAGCCGTGCCGGTATGAATAATCCAACGCCGCCTATGCGCCACGTTATTCGCTACCAAACGTCAACCATCCTCTCGGCGCGCCGTTGAAGAAGGAAAAGAAAAGTAGCCGGAGCGAAACAATCCATTAGACGGTCGCGAGGTGGTCCGCCTCCGAGTCCTCGAAAGTGACGATGACGAAGATGACGAAGTACCCGACGCCTCAAGGTGACACGGGCTACCAGGGAGAAAGGGTTCACGACACCCGCGCGCCTTTTCATATCCGTATTATTATCCTCGAGGATGCTTGTAACGGGCTCTGAAACGTCGGCACGTCACGCCGGACTCCGTGACGACTTCTTTCGAACGATGACCGGCGATTCACCGAGCGCCCATACGCTGAGGATCACCTCGGATCCCCGTTTCCGACACTCCTTCGCAATCGTTACGGAACGATACGCTTCTCGATGATACTTCTCTGTCCCGACAAGGAGACGTCACCCCGAGGCTGCCGACGATTGAACGTGCCGGAGCAACGGTGCATCGACGCGCTATAGAAATGTCGAAAGGAAAATATCAAAGAGTTCGATTACGTGATGATCGGTTCATATGCAATTTACGTGGAGCCGTCTCGTTGAATTCTCTTTGCTATAATATAAATTATATGAATAGAATCGACTAAAGAACGACAAAGCTACCAGGAAGATAGGGCAGTTGTATATTACTGAAGAAATAAGTGATAATACACGGAAAGAACGGTTTTGCTGAAGTATTTAAAAATTTAGCCAGATACAGATCTGAAAATAATTATGTTGGACCATCCAAAATAATTATGTAGGACGTTCAAGCATAATAACAATGCTGCAAAAAGTTTTGACATCCTAGCAAACAGCTTGAGCGTCCTACATAATTATTT
>NJRQ01000001.1:1331714-1344356 GCA_003063805.1 Aphaenogaster ashmeadi
CCGTGTAGAGAATACTATTAAATAATTCGTTCTGACAAACATAATTTTATCTTGTAAAAAGTAATCGGCGCGTAGTTGGTTGAGCTATGAAATGTATATAAATTCACGCAATAAAAAATATTATTAGGCAAAAAGATCCAGCCCGACCAAACATAGCCTATATTTCTATAGGTTGTGTTAATCACATATCGGTCTATATTTACTTATTAATTGATAATTTTATCTTTTCTTACATGTAAATAAACATTAAGAAGCATATGTTTCTCCATCAAAATTATCACAACTTGATCATAAATATATTTACTGATAGAATAGTGCATCAAATACAGATTCAAGATTACATCCAGATTAGTCAGAGAAGCACGCAATTATATTTTTCTATAGTTTTATTATCCATTGAAGTTTCTGCGAGTTTTTGTTGGCGTCGCGCATCGAATGAACGATAAATTTGCCTAGTCAGAGACACCAGGAATTCGCGATATATCATATCTCTAACTAACTCCAACTGACAACGGGAGAATAAGAAGCCTCGTTCAGTATGGGCGCACAAGTCGCGGCGGCGTTCGATAATCGATTCGCGTTTTTCACCGGGGCAAGAACAGGTGCAATTAAACTTTGCACCCGAGAAAGGCGAAGGGAATTCGCTCTCGAGCCGCATGCGAACGAAGGACTCCCGTTCCTCGTCCTCCTCGCTACCCTCGCGCCGTCCTCCTCTAACTTTTAACTCGCTCGCGTCGTCGCGATATCACGGCCGGCAATAATGCATCTCGGAACAGGCGACGGTAAGGTGCAGAACTCGGGTCCGTTGACTGGACGAGCTGCAGTTTTGCTTTACGACGCGGTTGAGTGACATTTAATACTGAACGACGCCCTTTAGCGCCCTTTACCGCCCATGAGTGCTTCGCTCCGGGTCGTACCAGGGACCATCGAGTAATTCTCCGTGAATTTCGCCATAAGTCTTCGACGCATGCATTTCGACATTTCGTCGTTTCGCTCGCCGGGATTGTCTCGCAACCGTACCTCCACGAACTGAAGAAATCACATGGGAGTAGCGTGAAATATTGCCTCGAGTTATTCGCTCTGTGGTCGTCACCGATACTGAAGTATCGAATTAGATTTTTATTCTTTTCTTCTTTCTTTAACAGCCTTTTTCTATCCACTCCTGGACATAGGCCTTCTCTCGTCTCTTCCATTCCAACCTGTCTCTTGCTACTTGATGCCAATCCTTGCCATGTTTTTCTTTTATGTCATCAATCTACCTTTTAGGGGGTCGTAGATTTTATACGACCGTGGAAAACGCAAATGATCGTTACGTCGAAGCGCATTCTAATAATTTATTTATTTATTTTGCATACTAAAACATTAACAATGTTACTAGATGGATTGTGTAAGATTATTGTTTATTTAACGGGATTCGCGAGCGTAAATCACCGTGACGCAACAAGCGCGGATCGAAATTCCGCACAGAAGTGCGCTAAATTACATTACGTCTAACAGATCGCGTCAGGAAAGGTCTTATGCTGGCGATAGAATGATTTCGCCCGTGACATGAAATATAACCACGCCTCTCTCTACGTTATTGCGCGTACGATCATCGCGCGCGATTTCTCGCGCCTTAAGGCTCGCTATTACCGAGTGGTGGATTTTTTCGCGAAAGGGCCAGCGAGTATCGGCGCGATATCTAAGCGCGCAATAGAGCAGCCCCGCAGCGCGATTAATACGCGAGAGATCGAACGTGGAGAAACAATAAACGATTTTGCGAGCGAAACGCTGGTCCTTCTGTGCGGCCGTCCACCGGAAGAGATATCACGCCCGTTCGACCGGACGTTTACAGCGCTATGAACGCGATGAACATCGATGGGAGTGGTGAACACGACCGACCGACTGCGAACTGCCATACTCTCGCGGAATGCCGAAGAGTTTTCCAGTCGCGTTTTACTGTATGTCTCGTGAAGACGATAGCTGTGGGAAACAGTTAACTAATGCGCCACGAATATTTCCCACATCTGACGTTTTCTCGTAAACATCTCTCAACATGATCGATACTGACGGTTACTAAGGACGATTAAGAATTATTTATTCGGCGATTGAGGGGATTCTAGAGTCGTCTGTTTTACCGACATTTTTTAAATTAAAGTAATCTTTTAATTGGCTTTATAGAAATGCAAAACTCTTATACAGAAATAAAGTACGCACGAAAATCTACAGCGGATAATCGACTTGATATCAAAAACGAAGAAAAAATTTTACTTATTTTTGGTTAGGTTGACGACAATATTTGCTTGATACGAAAATTCTACAATAAATATATACAAAATGAGACCAGCCCGCTGTAGGGACCTAACCGCTGTAGGGACAACATGTAAAAATAATATCGTGCAATTGGAACTAAAATTGAAAGCCTAATATGAAAGATTATTTAAAATTAAAATTTGTGCGTATGTATGGCGTGCAATATTGATGTAGTAGTATATAGTGATGTATCGATGTTTCGTTAATCGTATGTACGTATTGTAAATCGATCATTAAAGTCGGCTCTCGCGTTGGAGTTCGAGCTTCACTATAGGATCTCCTTAAGGGGATCCTACAACCCATACAGCACAGAAATTGCAGCAACGTCGCAGTAACATTGCAGCAACATTTCGGCAATATTGTTATGTTGCTGCAATGTTACTGCGACGTTGCTGCAATTTCTGTGCTGTATGGGAACCGTCTGTTTTACCGACATTTTAAAAATAAAGTAATCTTATAATTAGCTTTATAGAAATGCAAAAATCTTATACAGAATTAGAGTACGCACGAAAATCTACAGCGGACGATTGACTTGATATCAAAAACGAAGAGAAAAAAAATTTTTACTTATTTTTGGTTAGGTTGACGACAATATTTGCTGGATACAAAAATTCTACAATAAATATATACAAAATGAGACCAGTCCGCTGTAGGGACAACATGTAAGAATAATATCGTGCAATTGGAACTAAAATTGAAAGCCTAATATGAAAGATTATTTAAAATGAAAATTTGTGCGTATGTATGCGTGAAATATTGATGTAGTAATATGTAGTGATGTATCGATGTTTCGTTAATCGTATGTATGTATTGTAAATCAGTCGGTAAAGTCGGCTCTCGCGTCGGAGTTCGATCTTCACTATAGGATCTCCTTAAGAGCGCAAACATGTGCGCATACGCCGGAGTGTGCTTTGTGGAAAACGTATTAGAACTCCGGAGATCGTTTTAGGAGTCGTCAGTTCAAGAAGATTACTATCGCAGTCGCAGAGCGTACGCAAAAACATACGCAAGTATCCCATAAACGTATATACGGAAGCCTTTTCTGGTGTTAATTCCTTTCGTAATTTAAGATTAACAGAAACTTAATTGCACACGCCGCAAAAAGGGGGCTGTCTTAGACGGATTCCGAAGAATCGCTCGCGGCGTCGGATCGTGGAATTATTAAAAGCGGTTTACGTAGGATCGGCGGAGATGTCTTGCCTGTTACGAGTTAAACGTCCGTCTCGCGCACAGGAGGTTGTCAGGAGGAGAGCCGGCCGACTACAACGCGCTGCCACATCGGACCATCCACTTCCGGACAATTTATACCTAGTCAACTCGATTTCACGGTGCGCGCCGCGCGCAACCGGCACAGCTTTTTCCACTCTCGCGGCCTAAGTGCGCGCCAATACGCAAGAAATCGCGCCGTGCGAGGTGCACAAGGCGAATGCGTCATGGGGTCTCCTCAGCCAATGAATATATTGACCTACGCGAGAGTCGATCTCCCTCCGACGGTCCCCGGCTTTCTTTCGTCGTTTAAATGGCCTCTCACGACGCGCTCACTCGCATTTTCGCGCTCGCCCGGAGCGAATGCCATTCCCGTTCTTCTTCCTCGCTCCGCTTTGAAAGTGTAATTGGCGAACATGGTACCCGCTCGCGCATTAACGTTTCCGCGCCTTAGCCAGGAATATATGGGCAATGCGCGCGATGGTGGGCAATCGCCGACCATCCATGAACGCCTGAACGCCTGAAACTTTTAGTTTTCGACGGTTTCCGCCTCGTGACATTGCACTTTGCGCGTTTTATCGTAGCTACGATCGCACGTCGTAAAGTAATCGTAATCGACTTTAATCATGACGACGGCCGTGGCGCTTTAGCCGCGCGTTTTCGCGATACCGCACGCTGAATTATCGGACGTTTATGAATGTATCCGTTATTCGATTTCATGCTAGCAACGGGTGGTAATCGCGAATGCGATGCTGAAATTTGTTGCCCCGCGTCGCTATCGGCCGTCCCATAACGTCTCCGTCATGGATAACATTTAAGTATGCTTTCCGATGCGAAGACAAATATGCTTGCGTCCGCGGCTTGTAGCGTGCCATAGGTATCCATACGTTGCAAGAAAAGCGAATCGCAGTATAATGGAATCAAACTGCATGTAAACAGATTTCCTATCTCGGTGTATATGCATAGTAATTTTAAATTTACATGACAATAACGAGCATGTAGACGTAATTGCACGCACAAATCCACGTTAAAATGCGCGTCTTCTAAGCCCTAACCCGATCTTTCTAACGCAGCAATTTAATAAAAAATGTTAAAGAAAAGGATTTCATGCATTATTTTAATACAATTCTTCGCGTATTTGACATTCTCTATTGCCGCATTAAGACTTTCTTGGGTCCGACACTCATTAAACCGAAATACCTCTCGGTGGCTGAGCAAATTCGCATTTCTAGTGACAACGAAATTGTTTCCACGAACATGCGATTAAACACCAGGTGTAACGGGCGCATCCAAGCAAACCCAACGAGCGGTATCGCTCTCGCAGCGATAGGCTGAAAGTTACGTAGACAGTCGGAACGAGCTACTCGAATCGCGATTCCGCATCTCTCTCTGTTTCTCCGATTATCCTCCACTTTCATCCCTCGTCGGCGTTTCTCGCGGCATTTAAGCCTCACCTCGCGGATAACTCATAAAGCAGACTTGTTTATTTTATTGAGACTCTTTTGCCGAGCCGCCTCCTTGCGCGGGTCGCCGCTTTCGCCTAGGCTCTGTTCGCGTTCGCTGAGTAACGACATTTTCGAAATATGTATGTCCTCGTCGTTTTTCTGGGGACGTACCACCAGGTCCCGAGGCACGCCGGCGGACTCTTCAAGAGCGCAACGGCGACAGCGGATCGCGAGGAACCCGGTATAGGAGTAGAGCGTGCACCTGCAGCCTGACAAGGGAATCCGTGGAATTCCTCGATCGAGCCGATGCGTGTACATCGGAACGATGGATGCAAAGCGAGACTCTTTTATGCGGCGTAATGACACCGCCGAGGACCGCCGTTCGTTCGATTCGTTTACAGCACGACTGACATCTCGAGATAAACGTTTAAGCACATATTTAGATTGCAGTCCGCAAATACAAGAACTTTTTACGAGTAAAGAAATAAAAATTGAGTTATGTTTGTAATGGGTATTGCATATAAAAAGTTTCACGTCGGCAAGATAGTGATATTAACGATTTATGTGTCAATGTCTACAATGGTTTTTCAATTCGACTATCTTTTGTATGCCAGTGATTGCGAGCAAACATTGAAATGAATCATCGTACATCCATCATCATCCATCTTATCTGTCTATTAGAGAAATGCTTGAAATCTTTTTTGGTATTTTAATGTAAAAATTCTCTGAATAATTTATTAAACAAAGATACCACTTTTTACTTTCAATTTATATCTTGTTAAACGTTTGGAAATATTTCAATAAAAATTACAATCCAACGCAATAATAAAATATAATTTTATTATAAAATAAAATAGAGTTTTATTGAAAATGTAATAATATATTCAAACTCTATATCTCTTAAATGGCGAAATATACTCAATACGATGTAAACGGGCTTTTTTCGAATGAAATTTCTAAGAATTAAGAAAATAGTATCTTGACGATAAAATAGATAAATTAAGGCTCTTGCTTGATCATTCATTTGCTACGCTGTAACGAAGAGTTCGTAAGTCCAAATAAATGATGTTGGCGTTTCGTTTAATACGGATGATCGGATGTCGCTGTTCGAAGGATCGACCACCTTGCAGAACAAGCAGCCGTTCTGTATAGCTAAGGAAATAGTGTTCACCGGGCGGACAAGTTGAATCTCTAAGATAAGATAAAATACGGACCCGGATAATCTAACACGGGCCTTCTCGGATTCCGATGGTTTAATTTCAATCGTGCGCTATAATGGGGCTAGTTTATAGCTTAAGTAACACTCGAACTTCACCGACGGGAAACAGTATCCTATAACCGTACATTTGTGAGCAGATTGGTTAATCATTAATTAAGTAATATTAGTAGCATGAACTTTCAAGTTGTGAATAAATAACTTTATGTCTCAGATAGGATATACGTTTCGGTAAGAATATAGTTTCAATACTCTCTAAATTTCTTAGAGAGAATTGTACTCTAAACGAATGAAAATATTGTCATTCCTGAGTAATAGTATTTTCAATCTTTGGAGTAAGATTTCACTCCAAGAAATTTATAGAGTTTTTCTTTTAATATTTTTTGTAAAATACTGATATGCATTTTATAGGTGCAATTGGTTAGGGGAAAAAGAAAATTTAACGTTACCAGTTAGCGTAATCACTGTTCTATGTATATTGACAGATGTAATGCTTTTGATATTATTTTTCTTACCTACTGCATACATGATATTAGACAAACCAACAATACCGTAAAATCACAACAAATACAAGATACTCTTGTAAATTTCTGTTAAAATAATTTGCAAAATACTAAACATTTAATATAATGCAATGCAATTAAAAGATCTCGCATAACAATTTCAAGAGATATTAGGGTCTAAATGGAGAATCACATTTCTTGTGTAGCTATTATTATAAACGTTTTCAGTGTGTATTGGTTAAATTGTGCGTTGTGAACAAAAATGCAAACTACTGTTCTTCGGATTAATCAGATTTACACGTGGGTGGTGTCACAACTGCCCTGCCACCGATAACATGCAATCATAGTGGCATGGCTCACTATACCGGTGGCCCATAATAGCCCTAATATAACGAGTGAATAGACCTCATCGCTTGCGTAACCACACCGGGGCTTTTCTTCTCCGTACAGATATGCTCCCATAACTCGTTACTTCACTATCATCTCGAGTTTTGGTCTTCCTCTCATCATACATACTCAATCCTCGAATTGGTCGAGCCACCCAGTACTTTATCTCGATCTTCTCTTCCTCCTTGTTCTCCGCATCTTTCCTTTCCTTTTCTTTTTCTCCCTTCGTCTTCTTCGTAGTCTCATACGCTTTCCTGTCGCACTCCAGCAGCATATTCCCGCGTCATTTGCCGTAGGATAGAAAGCGAGAGATAGAGAGAGAGATAGATAGAGAGAACGAGAAAGAGTGTATATATAGTTAGGTCGATTGTTCGATGCGGCCACGGATCGCGCCATTGTCGGACTGCGCATTTTTGTTTCTCGTAATGAACTATTGATCGCGAACTGGCGATCCTTTCACGCCGCGGCGCGGTGGTTGCCACGGCGTGGGGGGGTTGCGACGAGAGCTCCGCCGATGGTTAAGGCCATCGACAACCTCCGTGGGGCCCTTCAATGGCAATGGCAGGAAGGGCAGAAAGAAAGCGTATAAGAGTGGGCGCGCACATTCACGGATCATTACGCGACAGTGACGAATTATAACGACGTGGCCGGTAATGCGTCTCCGTGTACCAGCGACCAGTCGTTTTTGCCGCCGAAGGGTAGCGGGGATCGATAGGAGATCGAGCAGAGAAGGTACGACATGGTGTGCAAGGACGACGGTAGAAGGAAAGATGGCGAGAGTGAAAAAGAGATGAAGATCGAGAAAGAGAGAGAAAGAGAGATAAGAGAAGGCCGCCACGGTAGTGCATCCTGCCTCGTAAACCTGTTCCTCTTTTCGCCGCCCGGGAACCGCTCTTATTTACGAGGGCTTCGCGTGCCGCCGAATTTCGGATTCACCCGCGGCGTCGCGAGGCGAAAAATCAGATGGCCGCGTTATTTACAGCCGCGATTCCGTGTACGCGATTGACCTAATGTATATCTTCCACGCTCTCGTTTAAAGGACCCCTGGAAACTTTCCGTATTACGAGTCGATCGTAGTAATTTGCTGCCGGAGAACACGATGAGGCGATAAATATCGATGGTGGTGCGATACGAAGCGCGCTTCGTGTGATGATATAATGCTCAGAGTCGATCGAATCGAGCACCATCGGGGAAGATAAGAGAACTGATAACGCGAGGTAATATCCTTGATATTCAGAATACAATACTATTATGTTGTGCGCAGTAGCTAGATCTGTTTGAAGAATTTGTTATCATTTCCAATCTGTGAGTTATGCGATTCGCACGTGCGACGTTTGCCATATTCTTAGGGTTCTATATATGTATCATTCTGCTATATGCCCTGTTAATTTTCTTTTCTCTCAATACATTGTTTCCTACTTTCATCCGTCGATTTTCTTTCTACTTCGCTCTCCTCTAAGTCGATCTCTTCAACGTAAAGTAACCGCGGCATTACGTGATCGATCGCGCCCGGGGTCGTAGACGGTCATAAATTATCATTGCTTACCCGTTGTGTTCGGCCTTAAGGTTCCCACACGTCGTAATGAGACCTTCCACCCTTCAACCGGGCCCTCTTTCTCCCTCCCTCATACGCCCCCGTTCTCCCCACTGCCTCCTTCACTTTTTCTCTTAGGACCGTGTTACAAGCACGACGATTCCATCCTAGACTCGGGCAGCGGTTGCTGAAACGAGCGGTAATATATTACCCCCTGATCCGATCATTCCTGTCATTTGCGCCAGACGGCTCTGGGATTAATTAGCCTGGCCGATACTTCGAGATCTCGTTCGGAGCGACTTCCATCGCTCGATACTTTCTTCTTCTTGCACGACCCGCCCCGCTGTTACTCCCGTCTCTCACCTCCTCTTCTTTTTCGTCTTCCCCTCTGCTTCTGCTTCTGTGTTTTCTCCTGTTCCTCTTTCTTCTGTTCCTCGCTTCCTCGACACTCGCGCCGTCGTTTCTTCCACGCACGACGAGCTGCTCCGATCTCGTCCGGACATATCGAAATGTCGGCATGGTGGAACGCGCGTGCCTGATCGTCGTTTAGATCCGCCGACGATCCCCTTCGTCGGCAACCGCGCGGCTACACCATTTCTGCACCGATGACAAAGAGAGGAGAAACGATGAGCGAGACGATGGAAACCGAGACGCTCGTAACTCAGTTTACTTACGATCGTGGCGGCGTGATTTGCGGCCGGTCGCCAGACCTCGGAGAAACGTGTATATCGGAGGATCTATGTAGAGAATGATACTGCCAATTGTTTGAGGCGAGATTTTCACAAAGTTAACCGACACGGAGGTCTATTCCAACGGGGCATTCGTAGGCAAACAATGGGCAAACGTTTGCAAAAAGAAAATTTTTGATTTTTCAATATTGGTGGGCTAACTCATCGATATATAGTACTGGATGGAGCATGCGGCGAAATTTCTTTGATCTTTCGTCTTGACGGACCTAGAAAGAGAGAAGTATATGTTGGGGCACGGATCTCTCTTTCTACTATTATTCTATTGGTCGAATTTTGTTTAAGGAGAAGGGGAACAGTAGCGTATTCTCTCAACTCAGAAACCTCAGTATTCATTCACAATCAGTATTATAACCTATATGTGTTAACGCTGCAAAACGGTGGTTAAAATCGGAATTATTACATATAAAAGTAATAAATATGGTTTCTCCATTTGTGTTATGTAAATATACTATTCTCAACAAAGATGTATCAACTCATTCGTAAGTAAAATTTTTAATTGCCTCATGGCCCCTGATCTACATAAGTCGCTACTACCCCAACATCGTCCTTCTCTTTCTACATCAAGATGATGTCGATCCTATGCTCCATCCAGTACTATATATCGATGGGCTAACTTCACACAGGTCAAAATGGAACTTAATGATAAAGTGGGACTTTAAAAATCTCAACTATCTTATGCGAATTTTCGATTTATAAACTTAGTGTGAGATATATTTTTTATAATCGTTAATATTATTTAAGTAGTATCTTTTTTCTTTTATATAAATTCTGTGAGATTTTCTCGTTTTTCATATTTCGTACTTTTTTGACAATTTCTATTTAATGGCAACCAGAAATTTATTTTCACGCTTTCTCGCATTTGCCTCCAACGTGCAGTTTCGATTCTACAATCCAATCGCGACGTCGATTCTCACGCCGTCGTTGAATAATCGCGATCCCGCCTGTCGCTCGTACCTGCGGCCTGGAGAAAGCCGCAATTGGTAGAGCTCTGGTATAACGACGGTCTACTCATCCCTTTCGGCTGCCAAGATTCGAGGGGGTCTCGGCGACAAACGCACCGGCTTAAGTTACCGGCTCCCGAGCCGTTAATTCGTCTCGATCGAGTGCCTAGATAAATCGACACGTCCTCTCTGGGACGCGCTCGAGAATAGCGTTGGCCAAGAAGACTGGCCTCTTACTCCATGGACATTCCGCGTCCTCCGCCTCTTCGCACCTACCCGCGCGCCTGTCCAACGAGTCGGCGACCGGCGAATGAGGCGAGCCGTTCTGATGGCGGATAAGCCATCCGATATCCGGCTAATGTCGAAGATAAATAACAATTATTTTATAATTAAGCGACTGAACGTGGGCAGTAAATACACATCCACCGTCGCCGGAACAGGAACACTCCTCGATGTAGGTACGGCTACCCGCAATCTGACACCACCTCTTGCCGCTCATTCATAAGACACGAGGCCGACATCGATCAACCTCGCGTTGACCGAGTCAGAAACGAGATGCGCATTGGTGAGATTAACCCGAGTGAAATATCACTGGTATTTCTGCACGTGGATCTAAATGTTCGAATATCTAAATTGTAGGAGACAGAAATTCTAAGTTTCAACATATTTTTCCGACGTTAGACGGCTGAAGAACCACTTCACTTGCTGATATTTGAGCTACTATACAATAAATAGCTCATATAGAGCTATTACAGAGCTGCTATAATATATAGAGTTACTATAACTGGCTCATATAGAGCTACTATAACAATAAATAGCTCATTTTTTCGGTTTCACAAAGTTATCACAGAAACGACTCTACATGGGTATACATTTATACGATATCTCCACGATCACCCATGGTTACATCTTACACATTCTTAGGACTGTAATAAGAAACTATTAAGAAGGTACACATTAGCGACTGCACATTAAGAGGCTATAATCATGCATCGAAACCCTTCGAGATACTCGTAACGAGACTCGGCGACTATCTCGCGTACTTTATAAACACATTTTCGGTCTACACGATCGAATCGACCGCGGTAAAGTTCGTAAATAGATACGGCTGAGAATCGATTTGATATGACACATTCTCGGATTTCTCAACGCTTTCTCCTTGGCCCTGTAATACTCTCTCTTTCTCCGAGAATGTCCACGATGCGCGTCCGTAAAATAAGATTCAGGGAGGTCGTAAAGCGGCTCTACTGCCGTAAGTTACGTCCGGTACGTACGCATAAAGCCATTATATACCTTATACCGTCCTGTAATACGCCATAAAATCCCGCGTTATATATCTAGGCGCGATATCATCTGGGTTAGGAGCACCCGTAGAGCTCGGTTAGCCTCCCTCATCTCGACGGTCAGCATCGCGACGGTAGTGGAATGACCTTCCTCGCACGGGGTACATCGTGAAACTACGTTCTTACCACTGTTGTCTCTTTTAACTCGATCAAACCAGCCATTATTTTCACTATACGCGGTAATACACTGTCATGAAGGATGCGTTCCTCAAATGGTTCGTCGACGAGAAAGAATACTGTCGTCCTTCTCCCTCGCCGTTTAATATTAATATCGTACAAACAGAACGGTGGCGCATTTTCCGCATTTAATTACTAAAGAGATTTAAAAACTTACTAGATATAAAATTAGAAGAACCCCCATACATAGACCAGAACAATATACAATTGTAAAAGATTCATAGCTTCCTTGTTAGGCAATTCCAATATTAATGTTTTTTGCTCAGTTTCGATACATAAGAAATAAAAAACTTTTTAAGAAATTCCTTTTAAAAGTTGCTCTGATTTGATACCCTACATTTCATCATTTTAGCCTGTTTCTTATTTCATTTATGTAAATCCAGCAGAGACAGGATGCGAATTCATTTACCCGGCATAAATTAGACATGAAGGATGATCGTTGAAAAGGATACTGAGATCGACCGGATCACGAGTAACCGAGCAAGTATTTTTCGTTCATCAACGTATTCCTCTCGTGGATTCAGTTACCTTTCGAACACTCGCGTGCATATATACGGTACGGACAATACTCCAAATGATATGGCCTATGTATCAGCGCTTCTCCACGATGAGGTATGACAGAGTACAGAGATGGCGGAGGAGGTGTAACATTACAGAACTCCCGTGTGTGTCGTTGAGTTTACGGGATATAATACGGAAGCCACATAGTCGCCGGCTACTGAAACCTTTCTGTGTCTCTTGCCCATCACATTTTATCATACACGATACAATAAAGCCATTTCCTTATTACGCATCCAAAACCGATGGCGCGAGTTAAAATATTAAGCAAAAATCTAACGTATTTTTCTA